>VOPJ01000435.1:0-13865 GCA_014673585.1 Semibalanus balanoides
GTCTCAATACAAGGCTTTGAATGCTGGAGACCTAGCGCCGCGCGGGTTAATTAAGTGAGTCCCGTCATCAGATGAGGGTAAATGGGTTGTCTAAAGCACTCCTGGGACACGATAAGCCCTTATATAAATCATAATTATATAATTATTATATAAATCACTCTCTGCAATCGCGTAATGCACCCCTCCGTAACAAGAGGCCGCCTCTTGGCTTCCTACGGCGCGCTCCGGCGGCGTTACTTGGCCGCGCCTTTCAAACCATCATTTTGAAGCATAGTGCGCCATTCTGTTTTTGTGCGTCTGCATCCTTTAGACGAGTGCCAATTTGGCCGCGTAATAAGGAGAGAGGAGAGCAACCCATCCCACCAGCAGTCCATTAGAGCAACCCATCCCACCAGCCTTTCAATGACTGTCTGCGCATATCAGCACACTGACGTCATCGGTCATTGTATTGAACTGTAATTAGCGTCTAATCATTGTGGTGTTCTGCCGTAAGGCTACGGCGTTTGGTGGCGAGAAGGCTATAGCAAATTTAAGGAAAAGGAACCCATACATGGAACAGAGATGGTCCGTCGTCGTGTAGAGCCCGATATGATGTCTCCCCTCTGCGAAATGCAATTTAATTTGTGTTGTTAAGTATCGGCTTATGTGAATCCTGATCAATAGAGTTAAAGGGAGTGTGCCTACTCTTTTGAAATGTCAAATATATTTGTATTACGGTATAAAGCTATTGGTTTGATCATTGATTACGAAAAATTCACATCTTGAGCCCCTTAAGTTGAATTGTTACTTATATTCTGTTTTGCATTTGTTTTGTTTCAAAACTCATACACGATCGTCACTATAAACAGAGTAACGAAGGTGTTACCTATAATGGCGCACAAGACGATAAAGAAACCTATACGAGCAATGTATGGGTTTGTTTATAGTTATCGAGGCTCTGTTCGGCAGCTGTTATCAGTACTCACGAGTTGTTTTTCTAATTGGCCAGAGCCTAACACTATGCTAGCGTCCTTGTTAATTTAATAAGCGATGCTTAGTACGAAAAGTTTCTCTGCGCATATCGATCAATTAAGCTCCGTCGGAATGTGATGGCGACTTTGGAATATCAGCAACTAAAGTTGAATCTGTGGTGACATTGAGTAATCAATGCTTAAAATTTCAGAAAAAATTGATTCTACAGATTAGTGTCAACAACTCCACATGACCAATGTGAGTAGGCACACTCCCTTTAAGCATTATTTGTTAGGTTAGGTATCCACAAATTAAGTCTGACTTGGGAATTCACTCTGCGAAATGTAGTTTATTTTTGTCAAGTATTGGCTAATGTGAATCTTTATCAAGGAGTGAAGAGTGTTCGTATATTTTCAGATCGTGACTGTTAATATTTATTTCAATGTTTCTCACAACATTTTTCTGAAGTTTGTTTTTTTGCCATTCATTAGAAATGTGAGTGTACCTGTTGTATATATTGTCATATTTGAGTCCAGTGAACAGGGCTGAGTAAGATCAGTTAAAATGTGTATATGGACTGCATTTTTACATAATATTCATCCCAGAGCGAAATCCGAAAAAGAAACGATATTATCTAGCTGGCTCTTAGCTGCTGGCCTATGGGTGGCCGACTTCGTAATGATAAGTCGGTCCCTGTAAAACACACAACAATAGGCTAACATGTATTTATATTGTGTGAACATGATTATACATATCGCATGCTTGAAAGAGGCTCTTTGTGAACCAAAACCAAAACAAAATCAATTTGGCTCTCTGGAATTCTAAAACAAATTGACAGTTCCTACATACTTTTTTGACGGGTAACTTAATACATACTTTCCTCTCATAAAATCACATTATGTGAAGGTCGCGTTTTTTAGAACATCTGGTCACCAACCAAATGACAATTACAACGAATGATTTCATCAACAATCAACATATGCACCAAGTGTCAACAACATCGTTCATCATTTGTAAACATAGTGCGGGAAAATACGACAAGTATTAACTACCTTACTAGTTTATACACTTTTTAATAGAAGCTGGTAGAGGGAAACACACGACTTCAATATTGTGTACTGCATCTG
The DNA here is from genome assembly GCA_014673585.1 of Semibalanus balanoides. Taxonomy (NCBI): domain Eukaryota; kingdom Metazoa; phylum Arthropoda; class Thecostraca; order Balanomorpha; family Balanidae; genus Semibalanus; species Semibalanus balanoides. Next base: position 2,079 of record VOPJ01000435.1, read on the forward strand.
TGTACATCGATTGGACACATTCAATGATGCCAACACCTAGGAGCCTTAGGCGTTACAGAAACACTCTCACAACGTATGGAGGAGGCAGACACTTACAGTGTCGACCACAGTCTAGATAGAATGATCTAAGCAAATCGGTCAAACCTATTACCGATGACTAGGTGGTGTCGTGTCTTTAACATTATGCATCACAATTCTCATACTTCTGTAATCAAAAAAGACAATACATGGCAAAACACCTGTAGTCAAATTATTTTCAGTTGAATGATGAGTAACTGGAGACTTTTCGAAAATAGCACGCGCTATACCCAAGTTATTACTGATGATACTGGAACGGCCAAGAGTTTCTCACACTGGTGCAGCATTGCATGAATGCTGGTCAAATATGATGTCCATTTTTGTACGTCAACTTATGTGGCTGGTGTCTTATTAAAAATAGCACGCGCAAAACAAGTTAATCTGCTAATAGTTTAGTCATAATAGTTGATTTTAGTAAATCAGTTTTTCCCAAGGCAACACAATGTTTTGCATTTTTGACCATCATTCACTCAATGCTGCACCAGTGTGCGTCACTCTTGGCCACTCAAGTATCTCACGTATTAACTTCCGTATAGCGTGTGCGATTTTCGAAAAGGCTCCGGATATTCATCATTCAACTTGAAATAATTTGACTATAGCACTGACTAGCATGGAAACGTAAAAAGGAGCAGTGACCACAAGTAGTTCACTGTTTTAGGAGCAGTGTCATCACATACGCTCTTTACTCTTTTAAGAGTGTCTTTTGTTTATGTTGTTTCAAGTGTAACTGAGAGCCAGAACATACAACAACCGCGAATATTTAAAGCCAGCAAAGCAGTGAAATATCACAGCACACCATTTACAGATAGCACACCGCAGACCGTCTTATTTTAACTAGTAAAGCGCCATAGTTGGCGAAGAACGAGCGAGCGCGTTAGACAATGTATGGTGAATTTAAACTCAATCGGGCAAGTAGTTTCTGAGATACAAAAAAGGTGCGCAGGTGCACACGTGAAGAGGCACACTTGTGGAAAAGTGGCGGATGAGAGGTCCCCTCAATTATATAGTGAGCAGAATGGAACGTACGCTAGCTTCTCTAGACATCTGGTTTCGTGGAAATGGTTTGAAAGTCAACACTGAGAAAAAACTCAACTGATGCTGTTGGGAAGCGCTCAAAATTTGCGTAATGCCCCGAATGTCACGGTCAAATTTCGCGATCACACTCTCGTACCCATGTCGGAAGTTAAGAATCTTGGCATCACCTTCGATCGCACCTTGAACTGGGACGCCCATGTAGCTTCCGTCACTAGACGTTGTTTCGGCATTCTCCGTGGTCTATCACATCTTAGGAGCCGCCTGCCATCGTCCGTCATCTCCGTGCTGGTCAACGCTCTGGTTCTCTCGCAGGTTCGATTACTGCAATCACCATATATGGTAACGGTTCACGGAAGAACCTATCTTCGAATTAAAAAAAATAAAAAATGGGCAAAAGTGATTTTCGGCCGCAAAAAAGTTTGAAATCATGGTATCGACCTGCTGAAACTGGGTTGGCTCAGCGTGGGGGGTTCGGGAACTGGTCTCGTACCACACCGCTGAGTATAACCGCACAAGGTGCGCCGTCTCGGCCGAGCACTGAGGAGCTGGCCGCGGGTCTCCCACTGTGGTGAGATGCCGCGAGGGTGCGGGAAAGTGTCGGGCAGGAACCCTCGCCGGGACCGTGACCTGTTTGTGCCCGGTCACGAACGGGATGGGGAAGAGGCGCTTCAAGCTGTCGCGGTTCAAACTCCTCAACCTGTTTGCTCCTCCAGGACCCTGCTTGGAGCTTCCGTGCCGCTAGTTTCGCTCCGCCGCCCTAAAGCGACCTGTCGGCTCAGCCTTGCCGCACCCGACTGACTCCATTGGCCGCTTCCCGGGCCCATGTGTGATGTGTTTCATTTGACCTGCATGAATATGTGAGTAACTGTGTTGATCATCCACCTGACCATTTGACATTTGTTTTATCTGCCGACGAGAGATGGTCATAGCCACACGCTTGTTGTGGAACATCTTAATAAACGTCTGAGTCTGAGTCTGAGTCACACACCAAATTTGAACACAATCGGCTCAGCCGTTCCTGATAATACAATAGGGGTGTGCACGTGCGCACGTGCAGAGCCACCCCACACCTGACTTGTGGAAAGGCGGCGGCTGAGAGGTCACTGTCACTTACCAAATTTGAACACAATCGGTTCAGCCGCTCCTGAGATATATAATAGGGGTGTGCACGGGCGCACGTGCAGAGGCACCCCACCCCTGACTAATGTAAAAGCGACGGCTGAAGGGTCTCTAACCACAAACTAAATTCGAGCACAATCAGCCCAGACGCTACGGATTTTTTTGCGACAAAATACCTTTCAACACCCCTCACGCAGCACGCGCCACGCGCAGTGGTAGTAACCCACATGAGTCGGCACTGACAAAAAAAAACATAATTGATTGGATGGGGCAAAGAAAAGAAGCCCGTACTCAGCCAAGAAGCCCGTTTGTCAATCGGACGTGCGGTTGCAAAAATATGAGCTTCTCAATAGCGTCGCCACGGGTCGGGTTGGGCCGCTCATACTCCGATTTTTATCATATACCACGTAAAGACGAGCGCGCTCGCTCGTAATGAGGACTAAAGATCACATCACAGCTAGGGTAGTTTCACTTCACACCACCATATGAGGCTGTATAGAGAGCCACCTTGAGTAACGTGTGGCTTACATGACTCCTGTTACACTGGTCACTGCATTCCAAGAAACAGAGAGCAAGGTGGCCTCGGGACTAAGGTGGCAACCGCAAACCCATTAAGTGACATCAGTTGACCAAATTTTAACATTATTGACACACCATTGAGACAATCAATGTTAGAAAGAATAGTTCACCTTTAACAAGGGGTTTTGAACTGAGATAGCAGATTTGTAGAGCAGATCGAAAAATAGGTTGTGGTGAAATGATTACCTCGCTACGCAAAGTACTTGCGACACCTTACTAGAAGTCCCTTGTAGAAGATAAAGTTTCAATTCCCGAAACTTCGGCGGTAGTATGACATCATATCTGAAGACAGCAGAACTGCGTCATACGCAAACTCGGCCGCAAACTGACTGTAACTATTGTGATAAGTACCGATAACAACGATCATAACCATAGGCGTAGGAACGGGGGGGGCGAGGGGCCATGCCCCCCCCCCACTTTTCAGGCTGGGAGGCAGCAATGTTAACTGCCCCCCCCCACTTCTGAACGATTTCTCCTCCTCCGGGAACCGATACCTATTTGTTAGATATGAATGCTTTGAAGTTGGGAAAATAATTATGAACTTACAACCCCGCTATACCATAACCCATTGACGTAAAAACGGCAAATTGGGGCGGCCAAAGCCCATTTTTTAAGTTGGGAATCCAACGATATTAACGGTTCACTACTTTTGAATGATTTTGTATTCTTATATCACTGATAATGGTTCCATATGAATGCCCTTTAAGTTGGCAAAATATTAAGTAATTTACAACTTCACAATCATAGCCGTAAGAACGGTGACTGGGGCCATGATCCCCCACTTTTTGTCGGGGGGGGGCGTATAATTATAACTGGCCCCCTCACTTTTGATCAAGCTAACAATCTCTTCTTTTGGTTTTGAATGAATAACTTGGGAGTTGGGAAAATAACTATAGGTACTAATCAGGACCTTGCGTAGGGAAGGGGATAGGGGACATATGCCCCACTTCTTAGCCTGGGGGCCCAATAATAGAATCTCGCCTCCTCAGTTTTGAGCCATTTTACCCTTTTCGATCACTGATATTTGTTCGAGATTAACCCTCGCCCTACGGTAACGTTGTTCACCTTCGCCCTACGGGGGGGGGGCTGACAGCCACCCTGCTAACTTCCAAACCAAGCAACATAGAGCTACACTAAAAAAGCAGCATGTTGCCTGTCATGTGAGAAATATGATGGTATATCATTTTTGGATGCAGGTCAACAGTGTATCTTCCAGGTCAACATAAAGATTCTGTACCACGTCCTATACACAATAGTGATTTGCTCAGACTGTGTAATGATTAAAGCGTATTGAAAATAAAATGATTTGGTTAGCGTTAGGTTGTTGGTCGTTGAATTAGCTATCTGGCCATATATCAATTTTTAGCTCTGGGTTAGTTAATAACATCTTAGGTCACGAAAATCGTCACCATAGAGGATTATTGCTATGGGTGATTAGGATTCGTAGCCTCGACTCGATCACGTCCAGAATAGCGATCAGAAAAACTCAAAATTAGAAAATGATAAATGCAAAAAAGGCATATTCCTAGACCAGTTTTGTCTACAAAATATAAAAAAAATGTTTCTATCTGGCAACAAAATGTTTAAAAGATGACAAAAGTATTTTTCACTACTAAGTCATTTTTTTTTTAATTGTTTATACCATCATCTTTGTGGTAATCGGCTCTCAGTTCTCTCACATATATTTCGTTTTTAAAAGTCATTAAAAATTTCGATTTTGTAGTGATAAAAAACAGTTTTGACTCTTTGGGGGGTCAAAAACACATAATTTTAGATTTTCGAGATCCTCATGTTAAAGAAAATATCATATTATATTATTGTCCTTGTTTTTTGAATCTTTTGCAACATTTTTCGCCAGAACTGCAATTTTCCCTTATGATTTTTCCCAAATATTTATCGTCTTTTTGGCAAAATGATCGTCACTAAAACATTTAATTATCGTCCCCCCAATAAACTTAACCAATGTTAATGAATTTTAGATCTAGCATAACGTATTATTGTTGTCAACTCAACTACTGCAAATTTCAGAAAGATGTGCTTTATGTGTAAAAAGCTATTAAATAAAAACTTCAGGGGGGCCTGTCAGCCCTGAGCCCCCCCCCCCCCCTCCGTAGGTCGAGGGTTAATATGTTGAAGTTGAGAGAATAACGATTAATTTATAGCCCCACAATATCATAACCATAAGCATACCAAAGGCCCTGGGTTGGGGTGGGGTCAGACCCGCGTTTAGGCCGAGGAGGCTAACATATGTTTATTCCCTTCGCAGCCTCGACTGTGGGGGCGGATAATTCCGCCCCCCCCACAGGTTTTTCCGCGGATCTAGCGGAAAAGGGAAAATGCGGACGGCTCGTAGCCGCCGACCAAATTTATGTATAGCTTGTTCTGGGCATCAGAATGTCCGCTCACACTTTCTAAAAAAATTGACTTCCTAACTTTCGAAGGTCACGTTGTCAGGTCACCATCTAAATGACTTTAGACCTCAAGTCACGTTTTTGTAAGTTTGACATCTTGCCGTATAGGCACTATTGAAAGTGAAACCAAACAGTTTTTGATTAACTCACAGTGTGTTGTAAGCGCCTTCGATATCTACAGTTCGCTTAATCTTTGGATTTTTCTCTCACTATTATTTTTTTGTTCTCTGAGGTGACTATGAGGTCATGTGTTCAATTTTCGAGACCTCCCGATTATAGTCTACGGAGAAAATTTTAAAAATGCGCATATCTCAATCTGAACAAAGAACCTGGCCTAAATGTGGTGTCAGTTTCATCCTCATCACTATTCTGAAGCAAAGCAGTTATAAAGAATGCAAGGTTGTATTTTTATTCCCGTGGACCTCGTTAGGTCAAATCCAATGTGGTCAAAAGGTCACATGGTTTTGCACAATACTCATGTTTCTTACGTAAGATAGTAGTACTGTGGTTTTCACCATTCTGTTTTCGTTCTTGCTTTCAACTCTCTCATCGAAATACTATATACATTTGAACTTGATTCCTTGACTATGACCTCAGGTTCTAGGTCAGGTCATATTTTTCTTAGTTTGACTTCTACTAGTATAAAACGAGTATATGCGTTCGATGCTGCCGTGATGCTGTAGAGAACACTCTGATGGTGGCAAAATTATACTGCCTCTCCTGACCATTCGAACCTAAGAAGTTATTAAGCAACAAACTTTCTGGTTCAGTAAAGATTAAGGTTAATTTTTGACCTGGTCGCTGACCTCTGGAGCCTTAAGTAATTGAGAACTTAATCTCAAAATCTGAGGACATGTTGGCCGAAACGAGAATGTGGTGTGCAAAAAAAAGCACATCGCACGCTGCTTTTTTCGAGGATTGCTCCTAGCTAATGTTAGTCTTACTGAGCTAGCCGGCGGTTTATCCAAGCAGTGTCTCAATTTACTCGAAATATGGAGAAAATTGACCTTTTTTTTGACCTTACATGGTGACCTCAATAGTGACGGTTCTTTATCAAAAACTCAGCATAATTATTTTCCGCTAGTTAAATCGTCACGGCCCTACCTCACGCCGTTTTCCGCTTCTCGCTACGTTGCGTAGTTTTGGAGATCTCGGGGGGGGGGGCGGTTATCCGCCCCCGTCGGTTCGAAGTTGGCTCAGACCCCCGTCGGTGCGAGGGTTAAAGGAAATAGTTCACCTTCAACATGGGCTTTGAACAGAGATAGCAGTTTTGTAGCCCGTGTTGAAAAACCCTTCACTGCAAGTTTTCTGGGCTGAAAGGCATCTCCAGCCGAATATATTTAACTTTTTGTCGAAGGATTGTGGGCCTCACACGCCTGGGCAGAGGCTGTTGGGGGCCTCACACGCCTGGACAGAGGCTGTGCAGTAAGCTTATGCGACTATACATTCGAATCTGATTGGCTGAGCCACGTTTGACGTTGCGGAGAGTACGCATAAGCATATAGTTTTGATGAAATTAATAATTTACGTCTTTCTGTCCTGAATCGGCGCGATGCATGGCTATTTTTGACATTATGAAAAGAAGTTGTATTGGAAAATATAATCAAATTGCGTTTGAAAAAAATCCAAGGTGAACTATTTCCTTTAACTGAACCCCCACTTTTGAGCGGTTGCTCCGTCTTATATCGCTGATGTTGACTCGGTATGTGTGTCACTGCCATGATAACAGCTACGGTTACACCTAAATTTAAACCATCAATATCAAAGCTTATAGAAGTATCAACTAGCAATTGGAACCAGGGGACGAAGGTCCTGTTTTTAGACAGGGGCCAACGACAATAACTGCTCCCCCTACTTTTTGTTAAATATCCGTCCGCCAGAGTGAAGTCCCCCACCCCGCCGCGTAGCTTAATCGGGATAGCGCTAGAATATATATCTGCCCCCCTTCCGTCAACGTGAGTTTGAGTCACTTAGGTGCTCAATATTTAGGTCCTGATATGGATGGCCTGTCAGGGGCGGATCCAGCCGCTCGGTTTGGGGGGCCATTTTTTTGCAAAAATGTACCCCATTTTTTTTTATCCACGGATTTGGGCTTCTCACCTTATTTGGCATCCGAGTTTTAAAAAATGGGGAAAAATCGGGAAAAAACATAAAAAAAAAATGGAGAGGAAAAAAACATTGAAAAAATCGGGGAAAATTCACATTAAAACACGCAGAACATCACTTTTCGTAGCATATACACACGTTAGTAATAATCACGTTTATTTCATACCAACTCGCAGGGGTCGTCTTACCTCGATAATCTTGAGGGTGTCGGCATTAAATGACGAAAAAAAAGTATATACCGCTTTTGTCTGCGTGAGTAATTAAAGCATTCTCGCACGGATTTCTAATGTGCGATTCTCACGATGTATAATAAATACGAATCCATTTGGTTAGTAGGGTACTTTAGGGGTCCCGATGTCACTGTCATATCGTTATTCGTCGCTTTTGGACTCGGGCGGATAGATAGCTAGCTAAAAATGAGCTCTATGCTTGAAAATATAATCCTCGCCTTACGGGGGCAGAGATAGTGGGCTTGTACAGGCCTTCCTGATGTTTTTCTGAGGATCACTTTTTGCTAATCATGCGGCGATCCTTGGCTCTGAAAATTTGCAGTAGCGAGGTGTAAGATAACAAAGGATTTATACATATTTGCTGGCAAAAATTGCACTGAAATTGTTCAGTCTATTGAGAGATTAGATGACGTTTTTAGTGACATTACTTGTATAGTTGGGGGTATGGAAAAGGGACAACTACGTGGTGCGTAAAGTATTGTCACAAAATTGCTAGTAAGAACTAGAGATAACTCTGCAGCGAATGGCATTTTAACTAGACAGCGGGACGAAGATCGAAAATGGCACATTAGGTTAATTATGAAAGAAGCAACATAACTAGGTATTTCCGAGATTCATTTTTGTTTCTTACCCCTAAAAACTAAAAAAATGTTGAAAAATTCCTTCGCAATCAAAATTTTCAAAGATTTTGGAAAGACCAAATATAATTGAAAGTAGAAATAAATGTGGACAAATCACTGCAAACCAAATTTCTAAAGCAATTTGTGAATTCGAGTGATGGCTCCAATTACAGTGAAAGAAATCTCATTGACGTCATTTTTCTATCACTTTTTTGAAGCTCATGATTCAGATACCAACAAATAAATAATCATTTCTGTGGTATTTCTGAGACGAAACTGATCGAGGCGCCATGGGCTTATTAGTCTACATTTAAAGTGATCTAATATTTAAGGTTTTTTGAACAAAAAAAGCGATATATCTTGACGTGTCGATGTCTTGAGAGGTCATCTCAACTGACCTGGAAGTTCACTCTCAATGGATGCCAAACATAACAAAATGACATACCGTTAGATTTCCGCACATGACAGCTACAATGACTGGTTTCTACCGCGTTGCCCTGCTAGTGATGCTTGGTTTAGAAGTTATCAGGCGCAATCCTGTTCAGTCCTCCCTCCTTCCGTACTCGAACGTGGGGAACTACGATAAGGCTGAGGGTTAATGTGCCATGAAGCTCGGCCCTGGGGCCAGGAATTACCGTTCCAAAGGAGAGACTACTGCCCATGACCGACTTTAATTCAATATATAAATTTCCACATTTCCTAATTTGTGCTAGAGCAAATTGCAAAACTTTGTGTATGGCCGCGAGTGTAGTGGCAACCGCGGTATTTTTTCAGACTTCTGATGTATTGTCGTGTATATAGAAGCGGATTTTGGACTGCTTCAAAGCGTACTGTTTACACGATAAATGTTTATCGTTCTCGTAGTAGCCAGACTCACCATGTTAACACCAAATAGTACCAAATCATCCCGTATTGAACAATGTGGGTATTCATTGATGTCCTTTGGGCGGGCCAAAAGATATGTTTGGCCCCACCCTTTTCGCTTGGGGGGGGGCAGTGGCCGTAGAAATTGTCCCCCCTCTCCCCTGATCCGCCCCTGAGGCCTGATGGCCAGATGACAGCGGCCCGGCATTCTGTGGCGTCAGAACATATATGCTTCATGTGTGTCATTCCGAAACTGGACGAATACAAAATTCCTAGTCACTATCATACTAGAAAAGCCAGTCAGTTTCAAAAAATATAGATATTGCTTATGATCTCGGTTTATTGTCTATTCTGTATCATACTTTCGTTCTATGGCATAAATGTAATTTCAGTGTCATGTAATATGTTTGTAATGGTATAGATTTGTGAATCTTTTTTTATTATCCATAATAATATCATAAGGCATAAGCTTTAAAAAAGGCCGGAAAGCGAGGTTTATGAATGGAGGAAGCAAGACAAGTGAGGTTAGTGGACGATGCCAAATAATCAAAATAAATAGCACTTATCACTATTTTGATTTACGTATATTCCTCTAGAGTGTTTTTTTACCGATAAAGTTGCATTTTCTTTCCCGGGAAAAGCACGATTTTCTCCCGAAAAGAGTGCATTTTTGAAGCTTGGGAATTACCAACAGTTAAAGGTGAAACCGGTCCCAAATCCACGCGACACGAAATAAAATGAGGGTGCCTGTATTTGTCACCAAAAAGATTGCCCCCACGCGCCGGAGAGCAGTCTGAGGATCCGCCAAGTGAGCGCTGCCCATACCCCCACTTTTCAAAACGTTCCTACGCCTACGATCATAACTGTTGTTTACGTTACAAGCATCCTGCGTATATATGCCTAAAGCCCGTCATTACTGAGTGCAACAGCTTTCGTATCCAAGCTACCATATGCATGACGTGACGTCGTATCCAAGCTACCATATGCATGGCGTGACGTCGTACATTGCCATGAATTTTTGTATGGCCATTAAAAGGAATGTTGATCAGTGATTGTCCCGGGTTGGGTGCACCCATGGGTGTTTACTCAATTATTCCGATTGTCTTGGTTGTGTTTCAAATTTTGTACTTTGTATGGTTACTGGGTGGGTATGGATATGATAATTTGTAAGTAATGTCGCTAAGCGTTATTTTTTAACTTAACAACCAGATGGCTAAACAGGCAAATATGTTAGTACATGATATAGAACACCTAAAGCAATACACTTTGGCAATTGTATTAGAACAACAAATCATGGAAAGTAGTAAAGGTGTAAGATTAAAAAATCCCAATTCATATCTGATCCAAAGTAAGATCCAATTTGACAATTTTAACCGAAAAGTGTTCGACGAGTCCAAATCCACAGCAACACACAGGTGCGTGGTATTATTTCTCGTTAATAGTATGCAAGTAAATATGTTTGGACAATGGTTGAAAATTATGTGGAAATAGTTAACTGTTAAATCTGTATGGGCCTGACCGGGCGCGGGCCTCAATGTTATGAATTTCAATGGGTCTGGTCTGGGTCTGGGCTTGGTGTTCATGGGCTTCGGCTGGGCTGGGCTTGGGGTTTGGACACCCATGACAAACTATGTTTGATGATGCTGAAACCAGCGTGGCCTTCACTGCACAATGCACATCACTTATGCTACTCTGACCATGCTCTTTTTGGCATTGAGGGACATGAAACGGGTCTGTTCAAATTACTTTGAAACTGTTCGCCCTTAATGCCGACTAACAATTTAGCTGCATCCAAAACCAGCTCAATAGAATCTCTTCGTACCCTTGCCAAGTTAGGAGCTAATATGATCTCATAGTCTGATGACAAATCACTCGATTCCTTCACCAAAGGCTGCCAAGGGGTGACGTTGTTAATTGCAGAGTCCACGGTCGGTTTTCTAGTGTGCTGATAGCCTGTGGTGATAGCCGGAACTGGACCGCTGATCATGCCTTCCCTGACCGTAGCGCGACAAGGTCTGGGGCAGAAGATGCTGACGTACCGCGCGCGCAGCTCTCTGTTGTTGTACCCAAAGAGCCACCCGTCGATGCAGAACAGCGCAACTAAGAGTACCACACTGACGCCTCGTATCGCTGCTGCCGGCCGGAACCCGAACATCTCCAGCAGGGTGGTGACGCTCATTGGGGTTTGCATCACCATGTAGACGATGATGACCTTCAGCACCCCGCGGTAAGCTTGCATGTTAGTCTCCGTGGCCAGGCCGACGTCTGACCTCTGCTGCTGAATGGCCCGCTGATGACGAGCCGCCACGCGACTGATGACGACGTTCAACGCGATGATGACACAGTAGAGGACGAACGAAGAGCCCGTCGACAGCAGCTGTGCCCAGTCGGGGGCTACGTCCAGGAACATACACTTCACGTGCGCATCGCCTGTCTCCTGACGCAACTTGCTCCAAATGGCGCCGGCCAGGATACAGATCGACACGAAGCTGGCTATCCAGGAGGCCGCCAGCAGAGCGCATCTTCGTCGCCATGTCAGCACGTCGTCGTACCTGAGGCCGTGCAGGATAGCGACGTACCTTTCCACGGTGAGTGAGAGGAGAGCGGCCGTGCTGCCAACCACCTGAGCTGCGTTGTGCCCATGCAGGGCCGCGCACCAGAACGGGGACAGCAAGTAACCGCTCACGTTGAGGAGCCCAGCTATTCCGCAGCTGAGCAGGAACATGGTCTCGTGCAGTGCGAGGT
>VOPJ01000437.1:0-10451 GCA_014673585.1 Semibalanus balanoides
TTATGTTAAATAGCGTCGAAACGCGGAAGTGCTTCAGATGATTTTCCCTCTGAAAGTACAGTTGTTGTTTTTAATGCATGTAAAAATTGGTATATAGAATCCTTGGAAAGTAAGTATCACTATGGTGGCGTGCAGTTGCTGTACATTCATTGGTTATTTAATAATATGGGAATGTGTAATGCCATTTCAAATATGGGATCCAACAATAATAAGTACCTATTTGTTCATAACATACCTAAGAGGTAATTTGTTTATCATGCCTTTGAGAGCAATTTGTGTGAAAAGAGTTTCAATATAAGGCTTTTAGATGGAAAGTATGACCCCATCAACTAAAATAAATTTATTTTTATCTTTCCATGGCTGTAAACCCTGAAACATGTGAACTCTTATTCGAATATTTCTCGTTGATTCGGATGCCGTCTCATAGAAGAGCTTTCTATTGCCGCCTTGCGCTCTCCGCGTTTATTAGATCGGAGATCGAGGGGAGTGTTCGGCTTGATGGTGGTTGCGGGAGCTCTTCCTGTATGCCGATAGCTTCGCCGCTTAAGACGCTAGACGGCCGCCATGGTCTCCTGCATCAAAGGCGCCGACAGAGAGTGGCCAATCCAGGGTATTTCTCATCCATGGCAGAAGTAGTGTCAGGCTCATGTTTTTAGAAGATGTTACCAATTTGGTTTTGCGGACGCATTTACTTTCTTCATAGTTTGCGGTGCAATAAATAGGTAAAAAACAATGTCACTGGAATATGTGCAGCATAAATACTTGGATTGTACCTATTTAGGGGCAGAGGCGCTATCAGGTACACAAAATGGTAGGCGATACCCACCGTCAAATAAAGTCCAACTTAAAATTAGTAAGATGATAAAAGGCGTTACGCACATGGTGCCCCCCCCCCCACGATGTTTACCTGGATCCGCCTATGCGCAATATATTACATTTAACAAATTACAGCACGTTAGCCAACATGTGACATTCATATCGTTCCTAACAATCACGAACAACACATATTTGCTACTAGAAAATCCTCCCCATTTTACATTCCCTGAACATCACTGTGATTTTTCATTTTGTAACTTGTTCTTTTGATGTGTGAAAGATGAGTACATTGGAAGCCCCAATTGCTTGGGGTATAATAATCGGTCCAACCACACGGCTGCAATGTAAAAAATCGTATTTTTGCCCCCTGCCCCTCCCCCATTGTGAAAAACTTCGGGGTCTATGAAGAAAGAGGATCTTTCAATGACGTATCAAATTGCGCTTGTTCCATCAAAATCGACCGAGTGGTTCTCGAAATCCCTGGGGGGGGGGCAGTATCTGCCTTCCCGTACGTAAACGTATAAGAAATTGAATTAAAAAAATAAAAAAATGTAAGAAAAAACACGAACAATCGCGTCTGGATGGCCTAGTGTGGCAGCCTTTAGTATGGGGGCAGGCTGGTGCAGGGGGGTCTTGCTCCAGCCACTTTTTACAATAGGCACAAAAAGTGGCATAGCCATTGACATGGGAGCGCTCCTTACCTTTATGGGAACAGCTCCTACTTTTTATTTAACGTCATAGTGTACGCTGCGGCGCTGCCGTTAATTGTTTGGGGGTGCGCTACCGCCTGCTGGCCGACAACATGTTTTGGGATATCTCCGAACGGCTGGCGAGTAAGCCTCATGGAAAATTTAGTAAATTGGCTAAGAACTTATTTTGTAACATTCCGGAGATACATATTTTGAGTTCTATCAACGAGTGACAAAGGCGTTCCAGGGCCCAGTTTTGGGAGGAATTTTCGGCGACATTGGGCAGATTGCGGATATGCGATCTTCACGGCTTAATTCCTAACCTGAAAGTTATATGAAGTTCACGTGTTGTAACAATTGAAATTAGTTAATGTACAATATATATATATATATATATATATAATTACCGTGGCAGAGGCGGTTTAAGGGTCTTGAAAAGGAGAGGTTTGCAAGAAGTATGAAACGCTTGGCTAAAAGTAAAAAAAAATGCGAAGGGCATTTATAGCTATCAAGATGCAAAGGATAGTGTTTTTATTTTATAATTTGCGTTATTTATTACATATAGAGTTTCAGGGGCGTTTTCAGGTACAGAAAGGGGGGGGGGTGACTGGAGGCTTGGAGGCTGGAGACTGGAAGGACCACTGGACAACCAAGGCTGGAGGGCTCACTGGACAGACGAGATGGCCCGCTGNGCTTGGAGCTCGGCTGTGGGAGCTCGGAGCTCGAGTGTGGGAGCTCGGTGTTCGGCTGTTGGAGCTCGGAGCTCGGCTGTGGGAGCTCAGAGCTCGGCTGTGGGAGCTTGTAGCTCAGCTGTGGGAGCTCAGAGCTCGGCTGTGGGAGCTCGGAGCTCGGCTGGTGGGAGCTCGGAGCTCGAAGCTCGGCTGTGAAGCTTCGCGAAGCTCGAGAGCCTCGGCGTGTGGAGCTCGGAGCTCGGCTTGTGGGAAGCTCGGAGCTCGGCTTGTGGAGAGACTCGGGAGGCTCGGCTGTGGGAGCTCGGAGCTCGGCTGTGGAGCCGGAAGCTCGGCTGCACAACACAATGTGAGAGCTCAGAGCTACGCTGTGGGAGCTCGGAGCTCGGCTGTGGGAGCTCGGAGCTCGGCTGTGGGAGCTCGGAGCTCGGCTGTGAGAGCTCAGAGCTCGGCTGTGGAAGCTCCGAGCTCGGCTGCGGCGTGCGTCACGGGAGGATCAGTGGTGATCCCAGATGGCCGGTCTGCGGTGCTTCAGTGTCATTAGCTGGTGATTAGTGGAGAGAGAACGGCTGGAGGCTGCGGCTCGGATGGGCGGCAGGAGTGGAAGGACATGGTAATAGAGTGACAGGATGAGGGCAGGGGCTGGGAAGCGGAAGGTCAGTAGCTCTGAGAAGACATTCTTGACTCAGATAGATGAGTTTTGTTTTGAATAGAGTTTTGTTTTGAATATTCAAATAGAGTGTGTTTACACACATCAGATATTTTGGGTTATTTACACTGGTCTATAAAACATAATTTTATGAATAGAATCATGACTTAAATACCCCAGATTCACCCTAGTTGCTGAAATATTCAAAGGCTCTAGAAACTTGATGGAATCGCAAAATTATCGGGTAGACTCCAGACCGCGCTTCCGTTATTAGAAGCATTGCTAATATCGGTTAAACTGCTAGCATATTGTTAGCGCCGGCCAATAGCGATTCGACAAAACAGCTCGTGCGAGTTGACAGCAGCAGGCGAACAGTACCTACCGTCTGTCCTACTTACAACTTCTGATGTCCATTTTGTTTCGACGAAAATATCAATTTAGAGCTACGAAACTTGCACATAATCAATTGTTCACATCGGCAAGAACATGCTGTGCAAAACTTGTCTCTTTATCTTGCATGTGACCGTAATTGTATTGTCTTTGGTGCGCCGCTTTACATAGCATCTTCTTCTCTCTGATCAAAGTGTCGATCGTTTTATCGACATCGAAACTAAAAGAAACAAACCAAAATAATATAAGTGAAAATTCAGCCAAAGGGGCTAAAAATTTCAACTAAATTTGTTGATTGATGTTGAATTGTATCGTATCCAACAATTAAACCAATAGCTTCTTACCGTAATGAAAAAATATTTCGTCATTCCAAAACAGCAAGCACACTTCCGTTAAGATATGCAGATTAGTGCAAATGTTCTGTCCACTTCATCGACAACACCCGATGTCCATGCGCCCGGCGAATAAGTCCTTCGTGAAAACGGCTAGTAGCGGACCAGCGGTCCTTTCAGAGCACTATTCGAATAAGCCCTTCATTTCTCTGGGGCGATGTTTGTTTTCGTTATCCGGAGGCTAGCTTTGAAAGTATTCTGAAAAATCTTGCTTAAGCGCAACCGTTCAATTCAATGTCAACATTTTCCATCGGTGCTGTCTGTGGGTGCTGCACGCAGTGAAATCTAATGAAACTATTTATGCCAGCTCGCCCCTGATACCGGGGGCGAGGGCTATAGTAATTGCATTTGATCCATCTGCCTACAGCACCGACAGACAGAGACAAAGACAGAGGTGGTGTCGATGAAGTGAACAGAACATATTTTGCGCTACACTATACAGTGTACACTGTACATACATATAGGTCGTAATGGTACTTACTTTATTTATAACAATGTCTAGAAGAGATTCATTAGGCCCGTGCACCAAATAGTTTTTTACTGCAGTAGGTGCTTAATTTAAAACAAGTGTGGAAGACATTTGATAGGTTCATAACCAAATAGTAGGTACTTGTTGTTAAGACATTCAGTGCCTGAAGTATCTAAGAATGTGCGTTGACATATTACATACAAAATGTTTGATTCTGCTAACTTAAGTATACGTTTACGAGTCATCCACGAATGCGTGGAAGATCCTGGGGAACAACAGGGCCTTTACCCCGGAAACAACCAAAAATTATCGAAGCTGATATTTGCATGACGAAAAGCTTAACAGCTGAACAGCTTTCACATGGGTAAATTTATTATTATTATAGTTTTATGCATGAGTGGCATTAACGATTCAGTTTATGAACGAGCCGAAGGCGAGTTCATAAAATCAATCTTCAATGTCACGAGTGCATAAAACGATTTAGTGCATGGCCGAACACTGGCTGTTTAGAGCGCAAGTACACATTTTTCAAGAGTTCAATGCAGGATCATTTACCTGATGCTTAGCAGTGCATTTTCACTTTTGGGAGTGTATTAACACTCCAGTTAACACACTGCTAAAATTAAGCACATGGTGAATGGTAAAGCAGCCTTCGGTTATGCACTAATTAGTTTAACGCCAGACAATATAAATGCGATGAGTTGCTTCTTAATAATTTGGTTTCACTTGTTTTTATAATTGTCACCCCTAGCGAATTTAACTGTCATTCTGGCTTCACCAGTGCATTATCCTATATTACGCATATTTTTGAAGCATTAATGAGCTTAGCGCACGAGAAGGTAACGTATAGCACGCGTGTTTCATTGCACTTGTGAAACGAGTGTATTAACACGCCCGCATTAAGAGTGTATAAAAGGGAATGTTTCACTTATCTGAAAGTTGTCCAATGTACGCCGCTTCTGGTGCAAAATATGAAGTAATTGCTGCCGAACACGATTCTGACATTTGCTTCTCACAAACAGTGCTCAATTTCATGAATAACTAAGTTTAAGTATTTGGGCTGAGTGACGTCAATATGAAGGAATTTAGGAATTGAAGAAAAAAACTTGCGACGGCTGTAACAATATGTAATGACTAGTGGATATGGTACATTATGTGTAATGCCGAAATGAGAACAGGGCAAGGTCTACTATTCTCAACTATCTCTTGAATAAAAGGGATGTCACGACATCGAGCGCTTATAGCAGGCACCCTAATTAAGCAAACTAGGGCCTTAATTTTTTGGCAGATGTCTAAGCCCCAACACTCAAATTTATTTCAATATTAGACCTGTTGTGGGATGTTTTTAAACATTCTAGGGATCTCTTACACTTTCGATAATGGAAATCCAACAACTTGGCCATCTCAACTCAAATCTTATGTTAATGTGAAACATTCCCTTTAAAGGCAATAGTTCACCTTTAACATTGGGAATTGAACTGAGATAGGCAGACTTGTAGAACAGATCGAAAAGGGGTTATGGTGCAAAATTGCCTCGCTTCAATAAGAACTTTCGGCATAGGACTAGAAGGCTTCTTGACCCTTGTAGAAGACAAAGTTGCATTTCCCCGAAACTTCGGCGGTAGCATGACATTATACCTACCTGTTGACGTCAGAAATTGCGTCATACGCAGATTCTGCCACAAACTAACCGTAGCCATTGCCAGAAGTACCAATCACAACGGTTGTTTTACGTTACAAGCAGCCTGCGTATGTATGCCTCAAGTCCGTCATTATTGTGTTATTTCCGTATCCAAGCTACCATATGCATGACATCACCTATTGTCGTGAAGTAAGTTTCTATGGTAATGGTCATGAAGGAGAATAGAGAAACTGGACCATTTTTCGACGAATATCTATCTATCGTCCAAACAAATGCAATATTTGTTTTTTATCTCAAATTACCCCGTATGGTTTAGGCTGTGTTCTGACCCGTCAATTCCCGCGAGGATTCCGGGGAATCGGTATAAAAGTGGTTTCTACCGATTCTTGTTGCAAAGAGTTAACAGGAATACCAATGTATGAGTACATTGCCGAACTGCAGTAGAGTAAAATGCCCGCCGGGGATTCCAGGGACTCCCGCCGGGAATGTGATGGTCAGAACACAGCATTAATTTCAAGACAATTTTAAATGTGACCTATTCCCTTAAAGAGTTGACACGAGGACAAAGGCCCCAAACAAGGGTTTAAATGTGGAGCTCACGACCCGTGAACTCCACATTTGCATGTCGAGGCTAAATGGGCATATTCTCAGCTAATGGTCAACTGCACTGGTACCATTTGTCATCCAGAGCAAATGTGCCCATGCTTTATCGATATACCAAAAGTGCACTTGAAACACTTTGCTTTTGTTGTTTGTTTAAAAAAACGTAAAAAATATAAGTGCAGATGATTCATTAGTCAATTCTCAAGTATTAAGAAATGAAATTTTCAGCAAAGCAAAATTAATACCCAAAATTAAGAATATGGCGACAATGGTGACTATTCTGATATGAAGACCGTGTACGACTCTAATCCTTGAATAGCTGGATTAAGTGACACGCCTCAATCGAGTTTCAGTAGAACAAAACACTGCAAATATATGCCATTAGTGGACTGGAGTATTCAGCGATGGTTTCCGACGGCACGACCACATTGTTGAGCGTGGTTTCGGTCGGCATTTCATAATATTGAATGGATCGTGAGAGTGGTTTACACTTAACATGCGCTGCCGGCGCACTTAGCTCACACTTGCATGCTTAGCATGCGTCATCGCTTCTGATTTCAGCACACCATTAGCTGGCTCGGATCGGCGTCGGAATATTAATATTAATTAAGCAGGACTGCAACAGTATCCGAGCATGGATTATTTCGCTTTGCACCATACCTGACAATATAGGTGAAACAAAAAGGCACGACATAGCCCGACTTGGGTGCAGTTAAGCATGACACATGCTGAAAATGTTGTGCACGGAATATAATGTTTTGTTTGGGCGCGGCGTTGGCCCAGTTTGCCAGCCATCCCGACATCTCGGCCTCAACACAGAGCCTGCCTCACCCAGCCTATACCCGCGTTCTTGGCCGTGTCTGTGTTCTGAAGCTCTGATCACAGGGGGGTGTCATTGGTGTGCAAGGCGTGTGGCTGCCACCATCAGAGGGCACCCTGCAGACCGGACCGGCACGCGCACCGAAGATCAATCGATGAGCGGGTAATGTCACCGGAATGAGAACCGCCACCGCCCCCCGCCCGCGCCCCCGCCCGCCCGTGCCGCCCCCGCCCGCTGCGCTGCAGGTAGAGCGGCGTGACGGGCAGTGTCTGAGGGTAGGGTGGGGGAGTGGAGAGTGGTTGATGGTTCTGGTAGGTTAAGGACCGATGTGGGGAGGTCGGGTGTTGGCCGATGATATATCTTGCGACTGCTGGTGTGGGGGGAGGGCGCACCTAGTGAACTGCATTAACACGGTGTGGTGGTGATTGGCTCGACTATGTTACACAAGTACACACAGAAAGTGATTTTTTTCGTAGTTCTAGTGATCAATAATGTGAAAAACCAGTTAGACGCCTTAATTGGCGAAGGACGAGTGAGCCTGTAGAATCCCAATAGCAAGGAAATGGTCTGCTGTCATCAAACCACGCACCAAATTTAAACGTAATCGTTCCAGCCGTTTTTTGAATTACGGAACAGAGGTGTGCACGTGGCGCACGTGCAAGTGTGACCCAGAGCTTTACTTGCGTGACATTGTCAGTGTAGTGTTGTGATCTCAAAACACACACACACACACACACACACACACACACACACACACACACACCTCAAACCACACCCACACACACAACCACACCACACCCACACACACACACACACACACAACCTAACACACAAACAACACACCCACAACACAACCCACACACACACACAGCACCTAACCACACACACACACACACACACACACACACACACACATTTTTTTGTTAGCTTTATCGTTCCACCCGTTTCTCAGCTATAGCAAGATAACGTTTTCCGACACTCTGACGCGGTACATCTACATGCTACGCGCTATGTTGACCCCTCACGTGAGACGAAACATGTCAATGAAATAATTGATTGAATGGGGCTATCAAATTGCGAGAACCCATTGTCAAACAGATACGTTATTTCAAAGATATAAGCTTCTGAAAAGCGTCACGGTCGGGCCTGACCGGGTAGGCAGGGGCGGATTCAGAACGGTAATTTGGGATGGGCCACCGGTGGATGGGGGAGGGGGGCAATACAAAAAGTCTTACATAATTCTGAAAACTCATCGGATTCCGCTTGCTTTTGCATTGATAGCTGATTTAAAACCAACTTTCCTTAGTCAAAGTTGCTTAGATTTTCTTTTATATCAGGAAATGTGTCAATTTTGCTCCGATTTCAGACGTTTTTGGGGGGAATGGCAGGATCCCCCCCCCCCTCCTGCGGGTCGGGTCGGGTTGGCCGCCATATTGTGAGAAAAATCCCGTATTCAGTGAGGACTTGCGAGCGCCTCGCAGTCGCTCGTAACTAGCGTGGCAGTGGGCACTCAGGGGCAGTGGGCACTCAGGGGCAGTGGGCACTCAGGGGCAGTGGGCACTCAGGGGCACTCAGGGAGTGGCATCAGGGGCAGTGGGCACTCAGGGGCGGTGGGCATCAGGGGCAGTGGGTCACTCAGGGGCAGTGGGCACTCAGGGCGTGGGTCACTCAGGGGCAGTGGGACCTCAGGGGCAGGGGCACTCAGGGGCAGTGGGCACTCAGGGGCAGTGGGCACTCAGGGGCAGTGGGCACTCAGGGGCAGTGGGCACTCAGGGGCGGTGGGCACTCAGGGGCAGTGGGCACTCAGGGGCAGTGGGCACTCAGGGGCAGTGGGCACTCAGGGGCAGTGGCACTCCAGGGCAGTGGGCACTCAGGGGCAGTGGGCTACTCAGGCAGTGGGCACTCAGGGGCAGTGGGGCACTCAGGGTTGCAGGGGCACATCAGGGGCAGTTGGCACTCAAGGGCAGTGGGCACTCAGGGGCAGTGGCACTCAGGGGCAGTGGGCACTCAGGGGAAGTGGGCACTCAGGGGCAGTGGGCACTCAGGGGCAGTGGGCACTCGGGGCAGTGGGCACTCAGGGGCAGTGGCACTCAGGGGCAGTGGGGCACTCAGGCACGTGGGCACTCAGGGGCAGTGGGCAACTCAGGGGCGATGGGCACTAGGGGCAGTGGGCACTCAGGGGCAGTGGCACTCAGGGGCAGTGGGCACCAGGGGCAGTGGGCACTCAGGGGCGGTGGGCAGCCAGGGCAGTGGCACTCAGGGGCAGTGGGCACTCAGGGGCAGATGGGCAACTCAGGGGCAGTGGCACTCAGGGCGGTGGGCAACTCGGGGCAGTGGGGCACTCAAGGGCAGTGGGCACTCAGGGGCGCAGTGGGGCACTTCAGGGGCAGTGGGCACTCGCGGGCAGTGGGACACTCAGGGGCCAGTGGGCACTTCAGGCAGTTGGGCCACTCAGGGAGTGGGCACTCAGGGGCAGTGGGCACTCAGGGGCAGTGGGCACTCAGGGGCAGTGGGCACTCAGGGGCAGAGGGCACTTGCAGGTTGATCGGTAAAAATTTAGACTACATTAAAATAGAGATGTACTATAAAATGCGCTTCCGGAAAATGCAAAAAAGACACTCTGAACCTGTTCCATGACCTTTGGTACATCGATTTCGGCTCTCCTTTCCAAAAAAGGCCTTCCACCTCGTAAATACAAAAACCTTGCAAAAATGCATTTTATATTAATGGCAGGACGCCATAAAATGGTCGTTCGCCCCTCTGTTTATTCTCAATAACTTCCGATTTTTTAGTGACATCGATCAAGTTTGGTAGGCTGGTAAAACCATAGTGTAAATACTAAAGACCAGTGGCGCCACTCTCGCAATTTTGCATTGGCTAGCATGTAACCGTATCTTCTAGAAAGTGTACGTATGGCAGAATGCGCGCGCCGTGCAGTTATAACCATCTTGGGTTTTCCAATTTGATGTCTCAGACACGGCAGGCCAGGGGGGCTGCTTCCGCCACTTTTACAAAAGGCAAAAGTGGCAATAGCCAATTGACATGGGAAGCGCTCCTTAGCCTTTATGGGAACAGCTCCTTAGCTTGTTATTACGTCATAGTGTACGCTGCGGCGCTTGCTGTATTGTGTTGGAGGGTGCGCTTACGCTGCTGGCCGAACAATGTTTTTGCGGATATCTCCGGAACGGCTAGGGAGTAGCCTCATGAAAGTTAGTGAATTTGCTAAGAACTGATTTGTACATCCGGAGTTAAAATTTTGAGTTCTTCAACTGAACAAAGGCGGTTCCAGGGC
>VOPJ01000439.1:0-13867 GCA_014673585.1 Semibalanus balanoides
GCGCTGGGACGCCGCCACCTACGTCTAAGTGCAGCGCGTAGCCGGCGTGATTGTTTTCTGTTTGTTTGTCTGCATTGTGCTTTGGCGGCTAATTTCCTTTGCTAAATTCACGTGTCGTGTTGCAGAGGCTTGAAGACGATTGACCGCCAAATCGTCTTGGGGAGGTGTTGGTTGCCGACCTCCTGAGGTCAGGGTCGCGCCAGCTGACGCCTGCCGCGCGCCGCCAGCTGACGCCTACGTGCGCCGCCCATAGTCATCCAGCGCTCGCGCCGCTTTCGAGACGGGCGCTTCGTACTGCAGTCTTCTAATATATAACCTTTGTTCAACGGCGTGTTGAATTGGCCCAGCGGGGACGAACCGAACAAGGGGCTTGGCGTGCAGACCCAGCTCGGCCGCGGCAACAAGACCGCTCTCCACCCAGTGGCCAGGAGAGTCATCATGATGGCGGCGGAGAAACGTCACCAATCGACTCGGAAGCTGGTCCGACAGCTCACATAGGCAGGCTACATGACCTCCCACATAATGGTCTTCCGCCACCTGCGCAACAACCTGGGCATGCGGCCATTACGACTGAAGCGGACGCCCTTCGATACGAGCGGAAAACATGATGCCCGGATAGTTAAGTTACACCCTGCATGTATATATGTTAGGGCGGGCCCTTTTAGACCGTTTGCACACAACGCCTTAAAGGGAATAGTTCACATTGAAAGAAAAAAAAAGAGAAAAAGCTTAGAAATGATGAAGAGAAGCAAGAAATGAAGTATCATATTACTAGTAAGTCAAAGAAACCTATATTTACGCGGAAAAGCAATTAAAATGTCAATTATTGGTGTATAGGATCCAATATTTTTTTCCTCAAAGTAATGCGAAATCAGCTGGCTGAGAACAATGGCAACGTCATCGATTTAGTGAGGGATCGTGGTCCGTAATACATGGTGTACTTGGCCCAAGTACTTGTTGAAGATGCCGAAAATAAACGCTTTGAACCATCACAGTACTTACTTAATAAGTAGGTATTTGTTTCGTCACTATTAATATTGTTTTCACTATGGTGAAAAGTGTGGGTGTTCCGCCACCGTCGCTCACTGTCCGTGCTCCGGGGACTTCCGTTTGCGACCTTATGTGTCACAAGGTCATCCGCATGGTCTACCCGACACGTCACCTGGCGTACCGGATCTGCCGGTCGCTCTTCCACGCTCAGCGGTGGTGCGCCGGCTCGCGCTGCGGGAGCAAACACTGTAGTAGACACGCGACGTACTGGTCACCGATTTGGGTTGGTGTGAGTTGGAGGACAGATACTATTACAAGTTTGTACTGGCGAGCCTGGAACGTCTTCTATGGAGCGGCTGACGGCTAGCGCATCCACGCTAGCAGAACGTTGCGTTTAGCAAGTTAAGATGGTTTGTTTATAAAAGATTTTTAAACATCAAAAATCAACTATACACTACGGCATTACCTGACAAAGTTCACTTTCTTGCAATACAAATAATCCAAGGTAACTGAAGCAGTATGGTTTTGTCCAACAAGCTTACACTTTCCCGCAACTACATTACCGTTCATCAGGACTGTGGCCTCATAATATGAGAGACTACAGCCAAAATCAGTGAGCCAATGTCAGACGATTGAGAGTTGTCCGGGTAAATAACCGGGCGGTACCTTTTATGACTGAAATATTAAAATATTAAGAAGGTCCTTGAAAATGTTTAAAAGCGTCACAAGTCATTTTCGAGCATGCGCCACAACTTGGCTATCTCAACTCAAAACCCTATGTTAAAGTTGAATTATTCCCTTTAAAGCACAAGAGCTTTAGGTGCCAAATTTCATGCTGATTACGATGCAATCAAGAAAACCATTTTATTTTGAATTCTTCTGACCGCTCATCTCGAATTTGCGCTTTCGCGTTTTCCAAATTTTTCATGGTTTGCTCTCTCACTTGCAAATTAGGTGCTCGCCGTCAGAAAACTGTTATGAGACATATAGATCGAACATTATTGAAGATTGTAATGCCAATCCGAGCATTTTAGCTCATTCCATTCATCCGTGGCACAGCATAACTTTTTTGGAAATAAGCGGAAATGAGCGTGTTTGTAGATGGCGCCATCGCTCCGTTCATAGGTGGCGCTAGTGTAATCAGTAGGTTAAGTTATTGGCCAAATAGTCAATTAAGAAATTAGGGAGGCTGGTCTTCCAGGATGGTATCTTTCGCAGTTCTCACTTAGATACGCTGATCACTGCATTGTAATGTCGAGTGTCGTGGCGAAATAAATGCATAACCTGAAGATTATCGTGTGACCACGTTAGTCTGACGTGTCTAAAAACAACCCACACCACACTACACATACTGCCTGTGAGTGCATTTCCAGCCGCTCGAGTAAAACGATTTCCCGTCGCTGCCCGCTCCAGGTGGCAGCAGGTTTTACCTCCGATCTAAAAGCTGCTGTAACCAGTGGGCCAAATGCGTGGCGGCGGGTGACGGCAGTGCGGTGGTGAGGCCGGAGTGCACAGGCGTCTCAACATGGTGCGGATGGCTTACGGCTCAGAACCGTCTGCCTGCTCTGACTATATAATGGTCGAGGTAGAGTCTAGCTTCAGCCCTGGCGGACCTCTTGTCTCTATGCTGTACGTGTGGCTGGTGACGGCCTCAATGTTGATCAGTGCTGCATGTGGCATCCGCCTACAACGTAACTCAGTGGCAGGTGTCGCAGGACCTTGAGACCTAGGACTCTCTCGACATAGTATAGTCAGAAGCAAGATCATACTACCACGGCTCTGATAGGATCCGTTTAATTCAATCGCGCCATGTGACTCGCCTGAAGAGCCGAACCCCGATTGCACTCGCCTCACCACCGGCACTGCCACCGTCACCCGCCCGGTCGGAGGAGCATTTTGGCGCACTGGTAGCAGCAGCTTCATGTGTGCGTGGGGGGGCGTCGGATGCTGTAGAACCCGGCTTGCCACCATGCGAGCGCGGGCAAGCGACGGGGAATACCAGATTTGATCTCACGAAGCGGCTGGAATGGGTACCACACAAGGCAAGACGTATAGTGACAAGTGCGGTGTGGGTCTTGTTTTGAGTCTAGGAGACACACGGTCAGACTAACGATGGGTACGAGCGATAATCATTCTAGAGTTATAGCAGTTAGGTCACCGCCACGACTCGACATTGCAATGCAGTGATCAGCGTATCTAAGTGAAAAATACGAAAGATACCATCCTGGAAGACCATCCTCACTAATTTCTGAATTGACTATTTGGCCAATAGCTTAACAAAGTGATTACACTAGCGCCACCTATGAACGGAGCGATGGCGCCATCTACAAACACGGTCATTTCCGCTCATTTTCAAAAAAGTTCTGCTGTGTCACGGATGAATGGAATGAGCTAGAATGCTCGGATTGACATTAAAATCTTCAATAATGTTCGAACTATATGTCTCATAACAGTTTTTTGGCGACCAATACTTAATTTGCAAGTAAGAGAGCAAAACATGAAAAATTTGGAAAATGCAAAAGCACAAATCCGAGATAAGCGGTCAGAAGAATCCAAAATAAAATGTTTTTTTATTGCATCGTAATCAGCATGAAATTTGGCACCTAAAACTCTTGTGCGCTAAGACGTTGCTTGCAAACGGTCTGAAAGGGCCCGCCCTAATTTATGTATTAACGATTCGGCGCCCCTCCACAGCAGAGTAGCTTTTATGAGCCCACGTCATATGCACAATATCAAACACGATCAAATTAATAATAAAACACACAATACAATGTTTAAAATCCGCTTCTACGAGTTAACAATACAACTAAAAACAGCGAGTGTTCATACTTCCCTAAAGCATAACATATCGCCGCTTCATTTTGGTTTTGAACCGAACAGTTGACATGTGGGAAGATTCATAAGCGTACGTATTATACAGTTCACTGGCACGGTAGATAAACGTGCCCTTGCCCGACCTGGTTCTCGTCTTAGTTAAGCGCAACTGTCCGGGCTGCCGCGTTTCGCGCTTGATAAGGTCTCTATGGAATCGAAAGCGATTACGAACGGACTCTGGCTCGCTTGTACTTAGTACTTTGTGGGTCATGATAAGAGTGCTGAGCGCAACTTGCTGTTTCCCCAAAAACCAGCCAAGCTCGCTCAGCACATCCGAAATATGTTCAGACTTTCTCCTTCCCGAGACGACACGGGCAGCGAAGTTGAGCACCTTTTGAAGCCGCTGCAGCGCAGTACCATTCGCCCCGTTACCGTACAAAGCACAGCAATATCGCACATGTGACAGCGCAAGGGAGTTCACAATCACGGGAAGGGTATCCCGCGGCAGAACGTTCCGCGCGTGTATCCAACCGATCAAGATGACGTTGCTCTTGTTGACCATACTATTGATGTGATTCTCGTAGTTAAGATGGCAGTCCATTACAACACCCAGGTTCTTCACCTGTTTCACCGGTCGTAGCTCTGCTCCCGTAAACTGGGGAAGTTGGCATGCCAATTTATCTAGACACACCAAGTCACTTTGGCGCTTTCATGTTCCGTGAGCGTGGGTGTGGCAAGCCTTTGATGATGGCAATTAATAATTTTCGGAGACTAGAAAGACGCACACACACACACACGTCTTTAAAACATAACCTCTAAGCATTTTGAACTACAATACCAATGCTGACCTCTGAAATATATTGTACCAACTAATGTTGTTAATAACTTAATGTTCGTTTTCTTCTGGACAAATAAAGTCAAACTGTGAAATGTGTCATCTGACTCTCCAAAAAATGATAAAAAAATATCAGCGTGGTGCCACATTTCGTACGTTCCAAAGACAACACATGGCTGGCGGGCTGTAGACACTCGGCCGCGTCAGGCGTCTGGCGAGCAGTCACGACGGTTACTGAGCTCTCTGTGTGAGGAGCTACTGAGTGTGTGACTCGCCGCTGCCAGGCCGTGACGTGACCTACCCGCACGTGAGTCGACACTCAGATAGCCCGCGCCGGCAGTTCCGCCTGGCTCGCGCTCCGTTCCATCTCCGTTGGTCACTCACCAGCGGCAGCGGAACGGCGCCGTCCAGTTGGAAGACAGACAGCACGTTTGCTGGGTAAATTCAGAACAGCGGCACGGCCGGATGGGGGGCAAGATAGATAGATTTACGCGTATTTTATGGCTGGTTTTCTTTCCCACCGTGGTTCCGTCTGCTCTGGCAGACCGGGATGAAATACGGGTGATGCTGTATTGTTCGCTGCAGATAGGTCCCGGGAGAGCTGCGCTTTCAGACGGTACGATGGTGTTTGTTGGACCTGCAGGCCATCTCAGATTTCCACACGGCTGAGCGGATGGGCATATTGGCCAGACGGCTCTTGTTATAACCGGCTATATGCAAATAAGAAAGGTTGGGAAAGTGCTGAAGGTACGGTAATAGTATTATCGGCTTGATGGCAAACTGACAAGTTTATCATCGCATGCCGCAAAAAACGCAGCAGCTGAATAATATATATCGTGAAGAATACTGGACGAAACACGTCTCAACAATGGATTTAAAAGCAGCATCTCTGAATCTGATTGTTCTTCATATTAAAACCGTCAGATATCCTATAAGCATTCAGACAATTCACAATCGTAATACTTGCTTCTGACATCAGCTTTAGCTCGTTAATGTTAGCACCACCGCTGGCATCAAACACTCGAGTAGCTTCCATCGCTGTTAACATGAATGAACGTAGTCAAGGTGACCATAACAACTAACACGGGATAGGACTCTGATTGAAGCATCTCCAGCCGCAGGCGACATACAGAGAGCAAGCACTCGGTAACAAGATAAGGTTACCTGGTTTCCTGGTTTTCCCGGCCAGCTACAACAAGATAAATAGATAGCTATCGGCATTCAACTATCACCAATCAAAGCACTACGCACCTACACACATGATCGCAGGTCGCTTTGACTCACAGCCACACTCGCAAATTATCATGAGCAAGACAGAACACATTCTAGAATAAATCAACCTTCTTCTTCAGCTGCTGCTGCTTCCATGTGGGAATCTCACCAAAGTCGTCAAGGCTCATGCCGAAGAGCTCCTGGAAGACCTCTGGCGCCAGATAGCGTTCCTTGATGGCCAGGTCGACATCACTGGGCAGCAGGTCCGGGTCCGTTTGCCGCAGCGTCTCCAGGTCGTAGACGGGCAGCTCCACGGCCTTGACGGAAGCTACCGTCACCTCGCTGATGCCCTTGTTGCCGGCGGCCACGTCGCGTCGCATCGTCTCCCAGTCAGGCAGCGACTCCCAGAGCTCGTCGTCCCAGACGCCGAAGAAGCCGGTGAAGTTGGGCGGCTCGCAGCCCTGCTTGACGCGCACGATAGGAGTGTCGGTGCCGCGGCCGGCCGGGTCCGTGCGCAGGTACTCGATCACCGTCTTCTCAGCGCGCTCACGCTCGATCTTGTTGGAGTCGGTGCCGATCCAGATGAAGACGGTGTTCCAGGCGTCCAGCAGCAGCACGTCCGATGGAACGAGGTCCAACTGAACGAAGTCGGGTACTTCCTCTACCAGGAACCGCCCGGAGGCGTTTGAGCACTGGAAGAGCCGCGCCGGCTGCGTCAGGTCGGCCTCTGCCAGACGCGGGTCGCTCGCGTACGGCTCCAAGCCGCCAAGCTTTGCCCAGAAGTCGTCGCGCTCCTGGCTCTCGTAGACGACCTGAGGCTCTTTGTGCATCTCGGTGGCGATGATCTTGGCCATCTCGCGCTCGTCTCCGGTGGCACCCTTGCCGCACCAGACGAACATCTCACCGAGGTGGCGCAGCACGAAGCAGTCGTTGGAGTTGAGCGAGCCGGCGCGACACTCCACCTGGACGGCCCGTGTGTTGTAGTTGGTGGTGCCGCGCACCTGCATCAGGAAGGTGTCGCTCAGCGTGGCGTCGTGGCTGCCGTTGACGCCGTCGAAGGCCGATGACACGCCGCCCGAGTAGACGACCATGCGGCCGGCGAACATGGCCATGAAGTGCGGCGGCTCCTTGCCCTGGACGACGCGGACCTGCACTGGTCGGCCGCCGAGGCTGTCGTCCATCTCCACCGTCTTCAGTGCGGCCGTGCCCTGCTCGTCCTGTGCCGAGTGTGCGCCCAACCAGTAGTAGATCATCTGCTGCTCGCGACCGCGCGCCGAGTACGTGTACAAAATAACGTAGCAGTCGCCCGAGAAGAACTTGCCGTACTTCTCTGTCGGCACTGGCTTCAAGTCAAAATCTTCCACGCGCCAGATTTCCTTTTTGCCGGTGCCGTCGTCAACCATCTGTGTGTGCGCCGCCAGGTCGGGCTGCTCATGTAGCGTGGACGCATCGAAGCTGGTCTGGATCGTCTTGGCCACCTGGCCGATGGTGGCCTTCTTGCCGAGTCCGCTGGTGGCGTCCTTGTCGCGCCACGACTGGAACAGGCTTTTGAACTCGATGGGCTCGCCACCGTCGATGACGCGCGTCACCGGCGTGAAAATGCTGTAGTTCTTCTTTTTGATGAAGCCCTCGGCGTTACGCATGGCCTCGGCACGCTCCTTGTGGGTGGCGAGGCGGCCCACCCACACCCAGACGCCCTGATTACCGTTGTCGACTATAAACGAGTCGTTCTTGTTGAGATCTGCCTGCAGCAGCGGACCGCCCTTGACCTCAGTGACCTTGAGCACACTATCCTCGTCGCTGCAGCGGTACAGGCGGATATCCTCCGCCACACGCCGCTCCTGTTTCTCGTCGGAGGGGGCGGCGGCGGCAGGGCGCACCTCGCGCTCCGACAGCGGCAGAAGCTTGTTGAATAATGCCTTCTCATTCCTGGGCAGATCTCTCTCCTTGCCGCTGTCGACGATGATGATGTCGGCGCCGCCGTGGTCGTCCTTGATGGACTGCGCCGTCTTGGCCGCCTGGATCTTCTCCATGTGGTTGGCGTCCTTGCCGGCCCACACGTAGACGGCATCGTGCGCGTCCAGCACGAACACATCGCCGTCGTTGAAGTGTTTCCACTCGACGCTGGGCAGTTGGCGAATGACCGGGTGCCGGCGGCCCTTCACCAGGAACAGCGTCGGCACAAACTCGTCGGTAACGTGCGTCAAGCCGGTGGCGATGCCGCCGTCCAGGTGGTGCATTCCAGACGGGAAGTAGGCGCGGAACCGCTTGCTCTCGTGGCCCTCCACCTCGCGGTACTGCACTGGCGAACCGCCCAGCAGGTCGTCTAGCTCCACCGTTTTGTAGGCGGCCACGGCCGCCTCATCCTGTGACGTCTGCGAGCCCAGCCAAAAGTGGATACTGGTGGTGACGAGGCCAAACGTCTCGTGCACCTTAGTGTTGACGCCACCCGGCTGGCGCGACTCGGACACGCTGAGGATGACGTACGAGTCACCGCGGTAGAACTTGCCGTACTTGTCGCGCGGCAGCGGGGCTAGCACCATCTTCTCCACGCGCCAGATCAGGAAGCACGTGGAGCGCTTCGGGATCTTGCGGAATGCCGGGTCGGTGGAAGCCATGGTGGTGGCGGTGGCGACGACAGGTTGCTGACGGCGGACAGTAGTCGTCGGATGCGGGCGGGTCACAGGTCACAAGTGTCACAAGCGGATCGGCGGGACGTCGGCGGACGAGTGACGGTGACCGGAGGCTGGCGGCGATGGTGCTCTGCCGCACACGCGATAAAGACACTCGACGAGCCGACCTCTGAACGGGTGAGATTAACATAAGCCGTGTTTCGCCCAGATTTAATGCCCAGGTGTCCCAGGTGTCCTCTGATTGGACCAGGTCAGTGCAGACTGCATACCTTTCATATCTGTGGCTGACATCCGTTCAATCAGTACAAGGTGCAAGTACTTGGCTACCGGATAAGACGCGGAACACTGCAGGAGACCGATATCACCCTTCAGAAATCAAACAAAGAAAAAACAAGTGCCTCGTGAGGGTGCTATACGGCATAAGACGATAAGAGGTGATCTTTTATAAAGGCATCTCTTATCTGAGATGGCCTTGTAAGTTGTGTTAATATTTGGCTATCGATACATAGTATTTTGAGCTGACAGAAAATTAATGTAACATTTGTTTGGAGGCGTAGGAACGTTTTGAAAGGTGGGGGGGAGGGCAACCATTGGTGGATTCAGACTCTTTTTGTGGCAAAAAGGAACCCATTTTTTTCTCCGCGGATTTGGACCGCCTTATGTTGGTGTTAGAGCTGATTAAATGCACTTTTTGGGGGACCATTTTTTCGGGGAAGAAATCCTTTTTATCAAGAAAAACATTTTTTGTATGTTTAAAAAATGACAAACTCACCATACTCGGAAAAAAACGCAATATTCCGTAGCATATACACATATAAGTAATAATAACGCTTATCTTATACCAGTAAGACGCCTTAAACGGCGAAGGACGAGCGAGTCCGAATTAATCCACGTCAATTTATAACCCGTCCACACAGCACACAATAAGCAAAGCCGAAATTACAAGAGGCCAATGATCAGAGCTATCTGGCTATAGCATACTAAAATCAAGTTAGAGTAAATAATCATATGTACATTGATCATGAAGCTATAAAAACAGATGTAGTATATGAAAGTCAATAGCATACCTCACAACGGACAAGGAATAGCTTCTAAGTATACGGACGGTTCGTCTTGAGCAAAGCATGCATTTGAATTATTTTCGCTTATGTGTTTTGTTTGCCCGTTCGCAAAAATAGATCCGAACTAAATCAATACTTTGAACTAAATATGTTTTAAAAGCGTGATTTTAAATTTGCAATTAATCAAAGCTTCATGTTTGTAGGCAAAAATTCATTTTGGGTGGATATTTTAAATGGATTTGAATTGCGCTTTACCAGCTGCATCATGTTTTTATGTTACTGCCACCTTTTGGTTTGAAAGCTACGGCGGTGTAATGCAGGACATGTTCATAGAATCGTCATAAACATATTAAAGAGACAGATTTTAAACCACAAAAATACTGCAATTAAAGCATCAATTTTTTGCATGCATTTTAGAGACGGTAACATTGGTCTACAGATTAGTGGTTTGTTTCATTCGCTTCCGTCCCATAGGTGCTGTAGCACTGATTTAATTGTGAAGACGTCATAAAAACTATGAAACTTTGGCGCTTGTTATAGCCACAGTAACATTTGCACGTACCACGCGCCACGGCTGATGACACATAGTGCATACGCCGGGCGGAATCGTTTCTCTACGCATCTGTGCTCTTTGACCCGTGTCTTTTGCGAACTTTTGGTTGCCGTTAGATAGAGGTCCGGTATTGCAAACGAATGTTTTGCGAGGTTAATTATTCGTGGACGGAAACAGGGGTGCAACGTGCGCACGTGCAGTGTGACCCCTCAGAGGTTTGACCTGTGTAACATTGCCAGAGGTGTGGTCTCCAGCCCTCAACACCAAATTTTTAGCTTATATAGGTCCAGCCGTTTATCAGCTACATGCAGGGATATACTTGCTGGACACTCCTGACGCCGGGGCACGTGTCCACGCGCCGTGCTGACCAATCAATGATAAAAACATGGTCAATAATCATAATGTCATTGCATGGGCCTATCATATGGCGAAGAACCGCTTTGTCAATCGGATGCGGGGTTCTAAAAGATATAAAGCTTCTGACGCAGCGTCGCGGTCGGGCCCGGTCCCGGCCGGCCAACGGCGGGCCGCGGCGGGTCGGCCGGCTTATATGTGAGAAAAATCCGATAGTCAATGAGGACTCGCTCCGCGCTTCGCGCTCGCTCGTAACCAACTTGTACGGGTGTCACCGATAATTCTTATGTGGGGTGTGAAATGACGAAAAAATGTATCCTCATTTGGTATGCGTGTATTTAAGCCTTTGCAAGATTCCCATGTTACAGTAGGTATTAAGTTAATTAGCACCACGCGAATTTGTTCCGGGTTTTTATAATAAGACACATAAATTTTCCGACCGAAGTTTTTGCTGATGATTGGTTCTTCGATTCCAGGGATACCAAGTAGCAAAGAGCCAGTACACGTTTTCATGGCAATAACTCAAGTGCGCCAGATGCGCCAGGTTCGTTTAATGTAGTTAAGTCGTACGTAAGTAATATGTACATATGTACTTGAGTCAATTTTCTAAATATTGCTTTGTTATCCTGTTGGGCATCGTTCATACTTGGTTCTTCAATCAATGTACCTTTTTATATTTGAAAAATAAAATGGAAAGAAAAAATCACAAAAATCTGTACTTTCAAACATATTAGGCAATTTAGATGCATATATTATAGAACAAAGATATGGACAATACCCAAACCAAAATCAAAGTCATATCTATATTTTTGACTGACTGGCCTTTCTAAGTATGATAGGTCTGGATTTTGTATTTTATATTTCCAAATATGCCACCCGGCACACCATGGCTTCTTCTGACCTAAAATGCGGCCGCTGCCATACATCTGCCATGTACATCTGTGGTTATCTGTGGCGCTGAAGCAATCTGTGCAAGTTTTACCGCAATATAATTAGTCGCTTTGGAGATATTGCCTCAGGCTTTTTTTCAAAGTCATGTTGCAGATGAATATTTGTGAGTCTATTTCACCATTAATCTATGAAGCAATAGACATGAGTTATATATAGTTAACCCTCGCCCGGGTAGGGGGATGGATTACCCATCGCTTTTCCCAAATAAATCACATAGTTTGTAACCGATCGCGATGAAACGTTAAATACCCTTCTTTTGGACAATATGAAACATGTTCTGAAAATTTCGAACTTCCAACTTTCATGACCCGTGACCGTGACCTGTTTCTCATGTTCATGTCAGTCGAAACTGGCGTCCCGTAGTATCGATCTTTGTTACATGTGCAGTGTCCGAGTATTTGACGTTCAGGAGCAAAGGCAAAGGTGTTTCCAGATGACAGGTGTGTCCTCTGCTGAGATCATAACCTCGACAGACCTCTTCTGAGGTCAACCGGGGTCACTGAGCTTCGATTACCTCAGATGACTTTTTGGGGCTTCTGGCCGCGGTTTTTTAGAACACTTTTGTACGCTGATTTCAAATATTGGAACCATTTGACATAATTATATGTTTCACTGGGGTCATGCGCTTCCAAAGGTCAACTGAGGTCACTGACCTCAGATGACCTCACATCATCTTTTTGGAATTTGGCAGTTTAAAGCTCATTTTGTGACGCTGATTTCAAATTTGGCATGTATTATGCATACTAAGATGTTTCTTAAACCATTTTGGATCGATAAATATTCAATTTTTCACACATTTACTACTTCTGACATTTTGGTCTTTGATATGACCTCAGAGGTCACCTATTGACCCAGAATCTTAAAATCATATGTCAGTGACTTCCTATCGTCACAAGCTACACGCTCGTTTGTGAATCGAAGCTCTAGCTCAATTAGGAGCGAAACACCAAGGGGGATGGTCTTACACCCCCCCTTCCCGGACACGCAGTGAATTTGCCTTTCCCGGGCGAGAGTTAAAATGCAAAAGAGTTATTTAACAACCTTTTTTTGCCATGTTTCACATTTTACAATTGTTCATATTTTTTTTGTAACTTAAGCTTTTTGAAATTCCATATTTTGACCATTTTTTTTGAAATCATGTTTCTTTCAAACAAAACAAAATAATTGGTGTTTTCTGGTTCATAAGTACATAAATTGTAATATGTAAAACATAAAATTGTAGCATATTACATGCCACCTTTCATGAAAAATGCGTTAACCACGAGCAACTTTTGACTGAATGAAGTTAGAGGAATACGGTGAACGCCACTTTATTGCACTCGTCAAGGCGCTTTTATTTACATGCAATATTACCTCTTTCTGACTTTTGGTGACCTTGACCTGATGTCAATATAACAGTGGGAAGGTCGGATATCCCTCACCCATAGGGTAACACTAATATATAAGTGATCTCGACCAAAGTTAATATGCTAGGTAATCATGGTTGCTGATTTTTTATATGCAGGTCAAACATGCAGGTTTCAGTTGCCTAGTGACAGCAGCCTTTGAGATATGGCCTGAGACATTTTGTTTAGGTCGCTTTGCTGTTCAATATTTAAGGGCAATTAGCTTCGGTACTTTAAAGCCTAACATAGGTTTGAAGTATATCGTTAGAAGGGCAAATATCTCTTCTGTTCCTTGCTGGATTCGCATTTCAGTGTTTAATATTACTTGAGTATAAATTAAGACGTTTAGTCACTCCACATCAGTGTTTTCCATAGATAGGGTGCACCCATGGGTCCCCACTCAATTCTTCCGATTGTTTGAGCTGGGTATGCATTTTTCGACTTTTCACAAAATGCTGGGTGGGCAATGGGCATGGGCCTGGTCCGGTTTGTGCACTGTTTCTTAAAATCAAGAGGAGCTGCTCGTTTTTAGATGTGTTTTCGAGCGCTGATCACGATGGGCTGGTCATTTTTTTTTTTTTTTTTACTGCGAAATAGAAATTTAGCTTGATTTTGCTCAATTTTCAATATAACCGCGTTTTGTCGGCTATTGGCAGCTTGTGTGGTCTGTTTAGAGTGGTAAAAGCACAAACCAGGTCGTTTGCTTCATTTTGAGACCATCCGCATCACTCTATCATTATTAAATATTTCAAAATCGTCGCCGAAATGAAGTAATGTTTAGTGGATCCACAAAATGATCATAGATGGCGTTTTCGGCTCGCGTGTTCTGAGTGACCAATTACGCTCGCAATTTTAAACCCAATAATAAAATTAGTCTCAAACAGTAATAGGGGATGTATTTATCCTTTTTGTGTGACGTCATCACGTACAGGGGCGGATCCAGACCTTTGCTTTCGGGGTGGGGTGAGGCGGGGGGAGGGACGGGGGTAGTAAATGCTTCTAAATGGTGGATACATAGCGGCAGGGGTGAAAAAAGTTATTTGGTGGTCGCCGACCAAAATCCCAAACGACGAAATGGT
>VOPJ01000447.1:0-14288 GCA_014673585.1 Semibalanus balanoides
AGGAAAAATAACAATTTATCGTCAAAATGCCTTTGCAGCAGTCAAAATCCAGCTATCCGCCGTATAACAAACTGGAAAATTTCACGCCGCTTTGTGGGAAGTTTCGCAATTACTAACACAAATTTGCCTTAGCCACTTATCCTCTACAAGTCCGGAGGCCCACCGTCTATATTTCTGGGTTTTGTCAGGCCAAACCCTAAAAATTTCGCCCGCTTCGCGCGCGCTAAAATAATTTTCAGTAGGTAACCCTACTATACATTGAAAATTCAACAGTTTGAATGCTGCAAAGTAGCTTTTTTCTCATTTCAGCTAGACCCCCACTTAAAAACTTCGGCGACACCTCGCGAAGTTGGTTGAGTAGAGAACTTAACTTACTTACATGTGTATTATTCCGTATAGCATGTATGCTGCAAAGGTATGCGTTTTTTAATGTTTTTTTAAAGCTCTTATACCAAAAAAGGTGACCGGCCCAAATCCGGGAAGAAAAAATTATGTGCCTTTTTTGCCAAAAAATTGCCCCTAAACCGACGGCTGGATCCACCAGTGTTCGTCCCCCCCCCCACTCAAAATTTCGTGGCGACGCCCCTGGTCGGAGTCAGAGTCGAATTACTTGAAAACCGATCAACCCCACAGCCCTCAAAGCGCAGTCCCAACACATAGCTCCCTCAAACATGATTGTCCTTTCTCATTGCAGAACGCTGAACAAACGGCACGTTTGCTTTTCGCTCATCAATGCAAGATTGTATGACAGGTCTCGTGCTTGCACTATTCG
Organism: Semibalanus balanoides; assembly: GCA_014673585.1. Classification (NCBI taxonomy): domain Eukaryota; kingdom Metazoa; phylum Arthropoda; class Thecostraca; order Balanomorpha; family Balanidae; genus Semibalanus; species Semibalanus balanoides. The sequence continues at coordinate 773 of VOPJ01000447.1, forward strand.
CCTTGCATTCCGCAAAATATTCATTCCGGCGCAGCGACGCGTCACATTTGATTGTGTTAGCAAACATTCAACAGTCAGGCATTTCTTGGCATCTGCAAAACTTGCCATGCACTTCGGCTCTGGAGATGCGCGCTGCTGGGCATCTGCAAGGGTGCCGTCCCGTCCTCCCATTGTTTAAGGAAGCTATTGGTATCGTTTTCTGATTTAATCTATCCTATCCAAAATCTTGCAGTCTGTAGTTTTGCCAAACATTCACCACTAACGAGGAAATGCTGCTACCAGGTGGAATGCTGCAATTACACAATTGGTTGTTGAAATCATGGTTTGGATAGTAACTACGCTGTCTATAAACATATGTATGGCCCTTATGGTCACATTCGCATACATAAAAAATATAACAAACGGTAGTGACATTGCAGTACTTTCTCAAATCGGCTCTGAAAACTGGAACAAGGCGGTGTGATCAATTCTGAAGAGTTAAAGTTATAACCGAATGTCTTATCTTTCCTCTAAGAATCAGATTGATTCAATCATCCTAAAAACAATTGTACAGGGACAGCAAACCTTCAGGGGAAATACACCCACTCTCCCCTAATAATGTTAAATTTATGCCAAATTTAAAATCAGCTTCACACAATGTCCTTGAAACTGTCAGAGGTCAAAGAAGTTATATTAAGTCATCGGAGGTCAGTGACCTCGTTTGACCTCCGAAAACGTCAACGGAGGTTACAATCTCAGTGAAAACCATAAATGTGGCCTTTTGACACCTGTGCATATTGCTCCTGGGCGGCAAACACTCGAGAACTGCACAAATTACAAGCACCGATGCTGCGGGACGCCAGTTGCGCCTGACGTGACCTTGAGAAACAGGCAACAGGTCTCGGGTGATTGAGGATGAAATTTGAAAGAATTCAGAATATGTTTCAAATTGTTCAAAATTAAGATGCTGAAAGTTTCATCGCAATCGGTTGATAAATACGCGAGTTATTTCCGAGAAAAAAAAAAACGAGGGATGGCATGTACCCCCTATGCACTGGCATGAGATAATGCAACATGCGTGTGTTGTACGAGTTTCAGTGCAGCGCTTCTGTCCATGTGGCCTTTCATATGTGAGCTCACTGACTGTCTTGGCTTTTACCGTGACCACTAATGATCCACATAAAATAATCCTTGCTTTTCATTTGTGTACGTCCTTGTTACTCTGGCTCGCCGTTCTCTATGCTGCAAGCTAAGTGTTGTTTGCGCCGCTGTAAGCACAAGAAACTATAAATAATAACCAAGCGCACACCCGTTAACACCTGGCCACAAAACTGGGTGTATTTGACATCCGACTGTCGATGTTTTGCCGGATTCGAGACACAAGCTATAATGGCAATATAATTGGCTACACATGCTGAGCTGTTGGACGAGTGTGTCGCACCACTGCCGGTTCCTGTTCGCCTCGCTGTCAGCAGAAACATCGCTTCACCGAGCACAGCCTCGGCGGAAGACACCGGAGCGGTTCCTTCGAACATGATGCCGGCAATTTCCTCAGCACGTTCCGACTTCTCTGGGTGTTTCCGTATTTGTTTTTGTGTCTTTTGACCGCACAAATGTGTGTGTTGTTGTTAACCCGTGCGACGTAACATCCCCTTTCGCGATTTGTGCCAAGCGAGTTACGCCGCTGTCTAGACCTAAGCCAGTCGTGTGTTTCCTTTAGAGTTTATTGATTCACGTATTGACGTAGTGTGAAAGATGCCAATAAGGACATGACCTTTTCCACCGTGATAACCCTCGGCCATGAGTTGCAGCGGTCGCAGGAAAATGTACACATTCATACGTTTTAAACCATGCAATCAGTTTTAAGAAATATTTCAGACACTATGACATTTTACAAATTTCATCGGTAGTATGTCGAGCAGATTAATAACAGATCAGCCCAAACACCGACACGAAGCTTTTCACGAATTTTATGGGAATGCAGGACGATTCTTAAATTGAATTGTACAATGCAAGCCTAGTTACATGTATCAATTACCTAAATCCATGCATAGAAGATCTAAAAATGTTCAAGCGTATTTGAATTTCGCTTCTCACGGAAAGAACATCTGCGTAGAAGAACATGAATATCACAAAGCAACACCGTTAGGTATAACGTCATTTATTACATTCTGAAGCGGATATCATATAGAGCACGCTAAAATTCGACGAAATAACGAAACACTTTAAAGTTGATGCACGGAAACGGAAATTAACTGATCGAAGTTACCACTTATAAAGTCGCAAATCTGGAGGCAGTAAGGACAAGCAACAGAAGGTGTGCATTTGCTTTGTAAACTTACTAGCATTTGTTCGGAAGCGAGCTCAGTGAGGTATACATATGTGAAGTGAATCTGATGTAAGGGCCGATGGTAGAGACATAAAGCAGAAAGCAGATGATAGGGGCTGAAAAGAGAACTCGTTTATATTCATTCATCCATGTATCATACAATTTTGTGTCACAGTAAATTATTACAATGGTATATCAGTACCTATCAGAGCTATTCAGAGTTTTTTGGTCGGCCGTATCTTCATCACTGCCGACTTCAGCGAGTAATTTGTTCCCATCCACGCATCCCAAACAACCCCGTACGACTTTGGTGGAGTCTCACCCGTGAGGTACTGTCCGTTCAAGTTCGCTTTAAAGCAAGACTTATACCACCAGGCGCCTTTGAATATTGTCGCGCACTCCTTGACACCGTGGCCATCCTGGTCTCTGTCTTTGGTGGAGAAGCGCTGGTTGACGTGGTAGCTGAGGCTGTCCCCGGCGGTGCCCGTGTAGCCTTCCACTGACAGCCGGTATCCGTCCTCCTCGGACGAGATTCGGAACCCCTGATACAAAGCGTGTCTGATCTCGCCGTCAAAATCTGCCAGATCAATTCTGAGCTCATAGCGGCGGTCAAGCGGCGCCGTCAGGCGCCAGAGGTGCTCCAGGCCCCACCAGAACTCGGCGTCCAGCTCGCCGAAGCCCCACTTGTACGCCTGCCAGCCGAGGAAGAAATCGCGCCGGGGCCGCATGTCGGCGCGCCGCAGGAACACGGTCCAGCCGCCGCCGTCCGTGTCCAGGTCGCAGTAGGCTGGTATGGGTCGACCCAGGCCCGGTCGCAGAAGATGGACACCCCTGCTGGCCCCCGCCGGCAGGTCGCTGCAGTCCCGTACCGGGGGGTCAGCGGCGTCCAGCCGCGTGGCCAGCCCGCCCAGCTGGGAGTCCAGCTGGTCCTGAACCCGGTCCAGCCGGGCTGCCAGGGTGGTCAGCCGGGACTCCAGCTCGGCGCTGGACGGAGGCGAGGGCTGACGGACGGCGGCACATAGTTCCTCCAGACTGCAGCCGGCCTCCCACTCAGAGAGAGGCTGGGAAGAGGAAGCACTGACGTCCGCCTCAGCAACCACCACCACTACCACCACCACCACTGTAAGCACCAGCACAGAACAACGACTGAAAGACGGCAGTTCCGGCGCCGGCGCCATAGTCTGCTCTGGCATCTTCTAGCACCGGCAGCGCTGTTGATCACGTGGTGTTCTCTGCTGAGTGCTGCCGCGCCGGGAGACAGATCGTGCCCGGCTGCAGTCGACGCCGTACCCTGACGAGTAACAGACTGTCGCCGCACCGAGTACGCTGCCGTCTGCAGCGCGCTGCAGTCCGAAGTGTTTATGCCAAGCAACGGTCAGAGCTGGGGTCTGTGCGACAGTTTGCAGATGGCAGACGGACGAAAGCAGGCAGCACTGCTCTGGTTAGTGTCGTCAGGCTGTGTCGCCGCTGGAAATCGAAGATCGTCTGTTAGCACTCGCCATGGTGGGGGGGGGGGGCAAAATCCGCCCACCCATGAGTTTTTGTAGGTAGAATAACGGAAAAAGTGCGGCGCGCAGCACCGCCGTTTTTTGCATACCTGTTCGCAAATTAACTGTCCACTTTATGTGCAATACTTGACCGCGGGTCATCTCAGATCAGGTATCCAGACCAGGTCACGTGATGACCCCACCTCCAAAAGTTTGCGATCGTACAACAGCCTCAGTTTTTGACCGATTGCTTTCAAACTTACCGGATTTATTTAAATTTGAGGGTACCTACAATTAACTCATCTCGAATTTGTATAGATCTAAGATCAGTGACCTAAGGTCGGGTCAACTTCGTGAACTCCCGATTATAAGTCAATGAAGAAATATTCAAATGCTTTATATTCCGAGAATCTGCATGACATCAGTTAAATTCCTTCTGGATCATGTTATCATGCGATATTCTTGATGATTCAGGTGTAATTTTCGTTCAGTATAGGGTCAGCTGAGGTCGTCAGAGGTAACCAACACTTTTGCAAATAACTCTCGACGAATTGCATATAGAGATGTGGACCCAGCACCAATGTGTTTCTCTCGTCGAGACACGTCTCTCAATATGAAACATATTATAGAGGTGCCACTTTTCAGGCTTGTGGCTACCCGACCCGACCCACAGACCCCCTTCAACTACCCACCACTACCCACATGACCGTATAGGCGCCAGCTACCCGCAAGTACCCACAAAGAAAATTGTCCATCTTTATGTCTACCATTTAATCACTAACTTTTTAATGCTTAACTGTTTTGTGTTGATCTTTGCTTACTAACTGAGGTGCCTATATTTGTTAAAGCATTCCAATTCGCATCATAATCACTGTTTTTCCATTTTGTTCCGTTTATGAACATTATGTTACCCTCAAACTACCAACTAAATCAAAATAATCGCTTGTGCCACCCACTACTACCCACGTGGGTAGTAACTACCCGCACCTGGTGGGTAGGTGGGTAGAAAAGTGGCACCTCTACAACATAACCTACTAGGGGTAGACTTGACCTTGACCCAGGGGCGGATCCAGCCGCTCGGTTGGGGGGGGGGCAACTTTTTTTTGGCAAAAAGGTACCCTTTTTTTCTCCGCGGATTTGGGCTTCTCACCTAATTTGGCATTCGAGATAATAAAAAGGTGGGGAAATCACACTTTTTGGGGAAAAACATTTTTTTTTCGAGAAAAAAAAACGTTTTTTTCGAAAAAAAAATACCACACTTTTCGGGATAAAAACATTTTTCGCGGACAAAAAACATTTATTGGGAAACAATTTTTTTTCGAAAAACAAAGAAAAACTTTTTAAAATAAAAAAGGTACAATATATCGAGACGCCGTCTATGTCCGGAGAAGGCATCACGGAGGGGCGCGGGCGTGTCAGTGGTTTAGTAATCTGTTGGCGTGGTATCTGTCTAAGCAGTTAAAAGCGTGGTATTCTGTGGTCAGTAATCACCGCCAGGGACAGCTCTGCGTCACTTAAATGGATAACCTAAATTCGCTTTCCTATTTGTCAAAATTTGTATAGGTCAATTGCTAAACTTGTGTCATGCGCGGAAGCGGCGCGAAATTTTTTCAGTTTTTGACTGGCGTGAAAAGCTGGATTTTACCTGCTGCAATTAGGGCCATTTTTACGATCATTTTCAAATTTGTCCGACCTTTTTTGGGGGGGGAAATCATGGGGTGGTGGTCGGCAGTCTCAGCCCTTTGGGGGGGGCATGGCCCGTGTCCCCACCCTGGATCCCGCCCCTGCCTGACCTGGGTAGGATTTATCAGTGAACCTAACCTGGTCTACATGATATGATTCGAAGCGCCTTGCACGGATAGACATACATGATGGCGTGAAACGTATTCTATATCTTCTGTTAGAAACAATACGATTGCAAGAAGAAGAAAATATTGCCAAAATATTGCATTTCTGACCTCGATGAACTCTTTACAGGCTAATTATGTATCTGAGAGCTTCTAATTTAGGAGACATCGCAGTCCATTGCATATTGCAAGAGCTTTCTATTCCGTTTTTCATTTGTTTATGGCTGTCATAGTTATGGCTGTCATAGTGTCACCGTCGCTGTAGCTCAGTGGGAGAGCGCTGGACTTCTGACCTATCCCAGTAATGGCAGCCTGGGTTCGAGTCGCTTCGGCGCTCGCTATTTGCTCCTGACTGGGATGGCCTGCGGCCGGTGGACAGCGTCGCACTCAAAGGCTCAAGGTGAGGCGGATTCAAGCGAAGCGGGGCGGACCGTGTCCAGGTATCGGGCACGGTAAAACTTTCGTCTCTAAATTCTGCCGGCACAACAGGAAATTGGCGCGATCGGGTGGTGGAGGTCAGGACCGCGGCAACAAGCTCTGCTTAGCGTGGGTCAATGACCTCCGGAAAAGCCATCCATGTAAAACATTCGGACTAAATTTATAAAAAGTTCCCAATATATTTGGGGGTTTCTGGAGCAATGTTCTAAATCTGGGAAATCTGAGTTGTGTGACTACTGGTAACCTCAATATATAGACCTGACCTAAACAAAGGCCGATGCACTTCGATAGAGCTTGTATCGAGCTATACAATGCCGTTTTCCGCTTGTATTTACGTTGCGAGTTTTTATATCTTAGGGGGCGAAATCCCCCTCCAGGGCGTGTAATTATTAAAGGCCCTCCAGGGCGCGTGTTAAACTACATATTTTTGTTAAATGTGTTATAAAACAATGTTTGTATTGCGTCGGGTCTTATCACAATAGGGTGCACAATTTCGCAAATTTGTCAATAATCTGCGAAAAATGCATACCTATATTTGGATGCTGTTTTGACATTCATTCTTGGGTTATACTTAAGCATATTTAGCATAAGCAATATGTCATGTCATATTTAGTGAGCCGGTTAATGCAGCGCTAACGAGATCGTTTGCCGTACAGGAGTTGTCTGGTTCGAGTCCCGGGCTAACGAGATCGTTTGCCGCACAGGAGTTGTCTGGTTCGAGTCCCGGGCTAACGAGATCGTTTGCCGCACAGGAGTTGTCTGGTTCGAGTCCCTGGGGCGGCCGGCTCGGGAGAGAATCGTTATTCAACCGGAGCCGAGCAGTGGCGCAATAAAAACGTTAATACCGAAACATGGGTATGTCTCTTGTCGAGTGGCATGAATGAATGTACTTATACTGAAACATCAGCATGTGCAGGGAGTTCGCAAGTCAAAAGTTGGCGGCTCTGTTGGTGCGTTTTATATGAATAGTGAAATCAGCTGCCTCGCGCTATTTTCTGCGGAGCCACTGCCACCGTAGTGCCAGAACACAGGTTCGCTTCAACTCTGCAGCGCCAATGCACGCTGCTGAGTCTCGCCGATTCCCTGTAGTGATTCTCGCCTGTAATAGCCATGAGTTCATCTTGAACAGTTCCAACATATATGTCTCTCGGAACTCGCAGCCGCTGCAACTACAAGGGTTACGAGCCCGACCCTGTCTGGGAGGTTTTATGATAGTTGAACCAGTTCGTGGCTGATAGTTATCGTGCCGTCGACCCCTGGCCGTAATTACACAAGCGTGCAACGTCACCGCGGGGCAATTAACGGTACACAATTAGGCAGGGCTGCGGAGTCGGAGATGAAGTCAAAGTCAGGGTCAGTTGGAGTCAGCAGTCTTGCCGGAGTTAGAGTCGGAGTCGGAGTCGCTACAATTTTACCCACACCGACTGCGGCCCGGAGTCGGAGTCGACATATTCACCGCGGGGCAATTGGCGATTACTTTAATCGGTAGAAGAGTTGTCGGCCTAGAAACATTATCTTTACACCCTTTTCGAAACAGAATTAGTTAAAAATGAAACCTATAGTTGACTTGGCTAGCGGTAGATTTCCGCCCAATGAAGATAGGACATTAATTTTAACATCATCTGATGATGATTGAGGTTTTGGACGCACCGACTCCTTTGGTCACACGGCGGCCATTTTAACGTCATCGTGCTCGTTTCGTCACAGATATTCGAATAATACCATATTGGTATGGTATGTATTTCTGTTGTGACCTAAGTTGAATTCAAAATTTGACCTCAGGTCAAGGTATTTTAAGGTCATGTGGTAACCAGGAAGGTATGTCGAGCTGCACTATGTCGGACGTGTTCCTCGACGCGACATACAAATAACAGTGGTGCTGGTCTCACGTCTACTCTTCATTGGTAATCTATCAAGAGTATTGCAAAGGTCATGGGTCACCATGAATGACCTCAGTCGATCTTGTAGGGGTCGCTGAGCAATCATTGTACTGGGGGTCATTAATGATGAGTTATGATCCATAATATGAAATAATCACTCTGCTATAATGCGTTATTTTCTGATACGAAAACATGTGTACATTTTTCGTTGACTTACAATGGGAGCAGGGTCGGCGCCACATATTTTCGGTCGGGGGAGCAGCTTTTCCAGAAAAAGGGACCATGGCCAAAAGGGCCCTTTTTCCAGAAAAAGGCCCTTTCTCTTTCTTTCTCGTTCTTGTCTCTCTCGTTCCCGCACGCATTACCATTTATTTACCAGTAAGGCGCCGTAGTTGGCGTTGAACGAGCGCGAAGGAAATGCAATGGTGAAATTTTAACCGATCGGCAAGCATGGTGGCAGTAAATGACTAACACTATTTAATACATAATCACCGATGTCGATTTGTATACCATTGGGGGGGGGGGGCAATGATATAAAATTTTAACATCAGGCCTATGGCGTTGCATGGTAAGAATGGAGTTAATATAAGATCTATGAAGTTAGCATTAGGGCCACCCAACCATTTTTATAAATTGACACCGCTGTACAGTCTCTCTTGAAAGTATCTGTGCACTGCGATGGGGGCACCACCCGGCCCGACCACGGTTGAGTGGAAAAGTTTGAGAGTCACTGAGTGTCTGACCCAACCAGGGATCGTGGAACGCGAGGGGAGCCGAGCGAGCTGTTTAGGAGGTTCCGAGAATCACATGCCTCGGGCCTCCAGTACTTTACTGATGCACGATTATCTACTGTGCTCGCCATATCGCTTGGAACCCCAACATTGGGCTATATTTGTTTAATGCGCGCACTGGCATACACAAATTGTACGCATATGATTAATTCGCGCAATTTTACGCATTAAATATTGTATTGTTGGCTCACGAGGCTTTACTTATAATTATCCTCACTCTCTCACTCTCACTCTCACTCTCTCATTCACTCTCTCACTCACTCTCTCACTCACTCTCTCACTCACTCTCTCACTCACTCTCTCACTCACTCCTTCACTTACTCCACTCACTCATTTTCGCTCTCACTCACTCACTCTCGCTCTTCTTCTTTCACTCACGCTCACAGCTCACTCACTTACTCTCGCATTCACGTCAACATTCTCTCTCCCTCACTTCACTCACATCCACTCGCAAATTGCACTCGCCACTCGCTATCGCATTCGCACTTAAACCCCGCACTAACTCACTCACTGCGCACTCACTCACTCTCGCTTCTCACTCTCACTCACTTACTCTCGCTAAAAAACTATCATTCACTCTCCTCTCTCTCGCTCTCTCTCTCTCTCTCTCTCTCTCTCTCTCTCTCTCTCCTCTCTTCTGCTCTCTCTCTCCTCCTCTCTCTCCTATCTCTCTCTCTCTCTCTCTTCTCTGCTCTCTCTCTCTCTTCTCTCTCTCCTCTCTCCGTCTCTCTTCACTCTCTCTCTCTCCTCTCTCTCTCTCTCCTCTCTCTCTCTCTCTCTTCTCTCTCGCTCTCTCTCTCTCTCTCTCTCTCTCTCTCTCTCTCTCTCTCTCTCACTCTCTCTCTCTCTCTCTCTCTCTCTTCTCTCTCTCTCTCACCCCCCCCCCCCCCCCCCCCCCCCCCCCCTTTTTCGGCTCTCTCTCTTCTCGCTTCGCCTCTCTATCTCTCTCTCTCTCTCCTCCTCTCTCTCCTCTCTCTCCTCTCCTCTCTCTCTCTCTCTCTCATCTCTCTTCTCCTCCTCTCCTCTCCTCTCTCGTCTCTCCTCTCTCTCTCTCCTACCTTTCCTCTCTCTCGCTCTCGCTCGCTCTCGCTCTCGCTCTCGCTCTCGCTCTCGCTCTCGCTAACGGATGCTTGTGGGCTAGGAAGCTTAAAAGTCGCGGCTCTAATTCACCATCTCGCACTGTGGCCCGAAACACGACAGAGCTTTACTAACGGCGAGTGCCATGGCGGACGCCGAGGTGGGTTGGGAAGAGAGGGGAGGGTGGACATGACCTTTGTCCGGTCGGTGCGCTGTCCGGCCGCGAGTACACAGGAGACCTTTTAAACTGGTTTTGGTAGTTCGTCCAGAATTGCTTCAACCCATGCACAGATACTTTCAAGAGAGGCTGTACATAATAGCACACGATGGTATATTCCGTCGCCCCTTTTGGTCTGAACCACCTCCAGGAGCCCTTCAGCCTTCTAAGAGGCCCTTCCGACCTTGCAAGGGACTGCGCTGGCAACTTTGTCGCCTTGCCGACATGATCAGATTCTAAGAGGCCCTTCGACCTGCCTGTCCTGGGGCTCCTTCGTGCTGGCTAAGGGCCCATTCGAAATGTTAAGGGGTCCCTCTGACCTACCCAGGGGCCCTTTTAGTCTGGTCAGGGGTCCTCTGACCTGCACCGGGGCCCTTTGAACTTCCCAGGGGCCCTCTGGTCTGTCAAGGGGCCTTCCAGCCTGCTCAGGGGTCCTTCGAACCTGGTAAGGAACTGCGCTAGCTGCTTTGTCGCCTTTCCGATGTGCTCAGAGGTCCCTCCGACCTGCCCAGGGGCCCCTCTGTGCTGGCTAGGGACTATTAAGCGTGTTCAGGAGGCCCTCTGACGACCTGGTCAGGGGCCCTTTTTGGTGTGGTCAGAGGCCTCTATGACCTGCACAGTGGCCCTTTGAACTTCCCAGGAGCACTCTGGCCTGTCCAGGGGCCCTCCAGCCTGCTCAGGGGCTCTTCGGACCTGGTAAGCGATTGCGCTAGCTGCTTTGTCGCCTGCTAAAATGTTCAGAGGGCCCTTCAACCTGCCCTGGGGCCCCTCCGTACTGACTAGGGCCCATTTGGCATGTTAAAGGGACTCTCTGACCTACCCAGGGGCTCTTTTAGTGTGGTGGGGGGGCCTCTGACCTGCACAGGGGCCCTCTGGTCTGTCCAGGGGCCCTGAAGACATGTCAAGGGACTTCACTGGCTGCTTTTTCACCCTGCCGACATGCTCAGGGGTCTCTCCGACCTGCCCAGAAGCCCCTTTGCGCTGGCTAGGGGCCCATTTTACGTGTTCAGGGGGCCTTCTGACCCGCCCAGGGGCCATTTTGGCTCACACAGGGGCCCTATGACATGTACAGGGCTCTGTTGAACGACCAAGGGCCCTCTGGTCTTTCAGAGAGGGCCCTGGTGTCCCAAAGGAACCTCTGAAGTGCTCCTAACTCAACCAGGCTTTGCGTGGTCTTCAGACCAATGATACCGCGCTTCGCGCGGTCTCGTCAGCTCGTCCGCCCGCCAGGCTGGCCGACAAAGCCCCTGCTGTCGCTGGCGGTTGGGGGGGGTGACAGCTGCCCCTGCCTGCCCCCACCCCCCGTGGCGCCGGTCCTGAAGGGGAGGGTTACGAAACTGACCTGACATAAGGTCAACGATATCAAGAAAATCGAGATAGGCAGTAGTTATTGTTGGTATCTGCGGCATGATAACGACCTGTGGTTTTGAAGTACTCAGCCAAGTACTATATCCAGTGGCTGTGACACGACCGTAAAGAATCGAGCTCGCTTGTGAATTTAACCACGTTTAAAATTAACAAACTTACCTTATTTTGTAATAGTTGTTAAGATTTCCTTAAAATAAGAAAAGATGTCAATCTTCGGGTAGATTTCAGTCGTTTTGAAGGGGCATGGCACGATTATAGCCACCCTTGAGCACCCACAAAGAAACTTTGGAGGCGGAGAGTGGCTCACAGACTGCCCAGTTATAAGATAAGACAGAGCATGATGCGGGAGTAGCGAGATGGAGTGAGCTGGGACTGTGAAGCCGGCAGCTGCCCCGAGCTGGGGCTGTGAAGCCGGCAGCTGCCCCGAGCTGGGGCTGTGAAGCCGCGGCTGGCAGCACGCTCGCCGTCCGGTGCACGTTTTACGGGTTCCGCCGCCGGCAGGCGAGCGTGACTGGGCTCACTGAAAACAATATGAACGAACCCAACCTAAAGGTGTTTCACAGTATTTCTCATCATGGACTTCCTGGTATTAGCTTCAACGAGCTTGGGGCATGGAGAAGAATAGTGAGAACACCAAATAATACCCCTAATTTACCGAACACCTATTCAGTTTCTGCATATACGGTCTTGACGGTTTGCATGTTTTTCAAAATGACCCACCAATCGTTCTTCTAGGTTCTTCTGGATCACGTGACTTTGTGTCAGTCAATACGCGCGAACATTAAGCCCCTATCGCTGGGACTAACGACCGTTGAGACTAAACCCCTCTTGTTGTGTTGTGTTCTCTAGCCCGGTGGGACTAATAAGCCCATCTTCGTTTAGGGACGAGGGCACGCCGGTTTACTTCCACTTTGGTTTGCATTGCGAATGCAGCCGAGTCTCGAGTTCTAGCGTTGGCCGAAAACGGCCGCCATTTTCGTCAGTGGTGTTCAGTTGGCAGCCGTGTACGGTGTTCAGTCGGCAGTCATGTCCGGTGTACCGCTTGTGCTGCGTGCTGGTCACAGTGACAATCCGGTGGATCACTACAGACACACGATGCGAATGGTGAGCACCTAGCCAATGGTTTGACCCACGCGGCGTAGGGGGGGGGGGGTAAATTTGACCTCCACCTCCCGAGTTTTCTCTCAATAACTTCAAAACTTTGACAGATAGCGACGTCAAATTTGATGTTCCTGATGCCGCATAAATTTGACGTCTTCCCCCCAAAAAAAAATCATTAAAAATAATGGAGGACTTTGAGAGGTAATGACGTTTTAATGACGTCATGTCATGCCATTTTTGGTGGAAAAACGATAAATGTTTGAGAAATCTGAAAAATATAGCTTTCAAGCAAAGTGCCAACGAAAACCGTAAAAAGGAAGGAAATTGTACTGTCTAGAACATGGCTGTCTCAGATTTTCATAATTTTTTTTGACCCCTCAAAATCCCCCAAAACTGTTTGTGTTTAATTGTCCCTTAAATCGCAATTTTTAAAGATATTACAAAAAAGTATATGAGATACCAAAGTTAAATTTCAAAGTGCAATATCTGTATTTTTCAGTGACTTATTGTTACCGAAGTATAAGTAACTAATGACGTCATTTTTAAAATAACTTTTTTATTTTTTTATTAAATACAGATGAATAAATGTCATTGTTGTGTTTATGAGACAAACCTAGTCGAGAAACATGCCTTGTTTATTCATATTAATCAGTTTCAAATTTTGACCTTAGATGACCTGACCTTGACCTTTAACGGTGCCAAGCTCCTCATACAATTTTGCAAAGTTACGGTGCAGGTGGGCATTCCACGAGAAATCGACCAAAGGGTGACACCCTCATCTAACTGATTTTGACCAAAATTAGTATATCGGATAAGCTGGGGAGCTATTTAGCTCCCCAGCTCGTTTTAAAACGAGCTGAGAAAGCTTTACGGTGATCCAAGCAATGGTTCAGGAGATTTTGCCTCAGGCGTTTTTGCAAGGTCACGGTGCAGGTTATCCCCCCAACTTGCCGGGAATATATGGCGCAATATAAATTTTGCACATATCATTGGAATGGTAAA
>VOPJ01000460.1:0-13868 GCA_014673585.1 Semibalanus balanoides
ATTCCTGATCCACAGCCATCCTGCTAAGACTACAATCTTTTGTTAATGATTGTCATACCATCCCCCTGCTCTGTTTATGTTTTGTTCTAATCAATGCCGTCCAGAGAGCGCAAACCGAACCAGCAATCTAACTCTACGTGCGTCAATGCAACCAGTTGGCTGATGAAACTGAAAGTAATAGAAAATATACATTCTTAGATTTGTCGCCAATATATGTGCTAATTAACACAAATATGTGTGCGGCGCCAGGACTTGATTAACCCACGAACTTCCGGGGGGTTCGCGCCAACCACGAACTGCTGGGGATTGATCCCCCCCCCCCCCTCCTCATAAGATCTCGAAAACTGCGCAACGTAGTGACAAGCAGAAAACAGCGTAAGATACAAGCGTTATCGAAAACATTAATTGCTTTTAAAGGTCGGGTCAATATTGAGGTCACCAGAGGACAAATATCGGCTATATATGAGTGTATAAACCATTTTAATATCGATGAATAAATGAGCTAGTGACGGGAAACTCAGTATCATCCGAATTAACCTAAGGTCAATAGCAGACTTATGCCTTGATCCCGAAGTTGGATCTGGGGTTTTCGTGGATCCCTCAGTATAAAATGCATGAAGATCCTGGATCCCAGTGGATCCCTCTGTGTAAAATTCATGAAGATATGGGAATTCCTTCCTGGATCCCTTCGGTGTAAAATGCTTTAGGGTCTAGGGATCTCAGTGGATCTTTATTTTAAAATCAACCATATATCTTGAAAAACAAGATGCATATAAATGGCATATAAATTTATTTTTAAATGATGACATATAAATTTGTGGTATCTATTTTGAGTATGTAGTATGTACTTTGTAGAGAATTGGTACCTGCAAATTGCGTTGGAAGTTGTACTTATTGGCAAACAAAAATATTGTAATTTATTTTCCAATATGATCAAATTAGCAAGAAATATGTCCTACCAGCAATGCCTGGATCCAGGAGATGGATCTAGATTCCAAGTGGATCCCTCGGCATAAAATTCCCTTAGCTTATTGCGTACTTGGATCTGAACGTTCCATGTGTGGTTCCGGTACAACACAACACAGAGTTCGATTTCAAGCTGGACCCGGATCCAGGCACATGTCTGTTCAATGGTTTAGATCGGCAGAGGCCATTGAATTTGAAACATTCTAAAAAAAATGCTGATTTCTAAAGGACCTGTCCCAACTTATACATAAGATTTGGGAAGTTGAGAATTAGCCATTTTTGCGTGCTTTGGCATTGTCAATTATGCAATGGATATAAGTTAAAACAACCACTGCTGAGGTCGAATCTACAGAGAAATTTGAGTTTGATTTTGCAACTGTAAACATCGCCAGCCCCCCCATGTTTTGAATGGTGGCCGTGAGCCGATGTCGTAGTCCTTCTTTGCTAAATGTTGAATTACAGTCGACTTGTTTTTTACAACCTTTGGCCATACATTAGCCATACACTAGTCTACTTATAACAGCGTGAAGGCTTTCTTTTTTTCAAAATTCCTTCATATGACGTCATCAGCCAAAATATTAAACACTGATTTTTTATGAAATTTTGAGCAACTGTTCGTGAGAACAAATGTCATAATCGTGTTCAGCAAGCATTCACTTCATATTTTGTACCACAAACGGCTACATTTGACACATTTTTTTGAAAGGTGGGACAGTCCCTTTAAGGAAAACTTTGGACTAGCCCTGTCTGACTTGTATGCTTATTGAATTATAGAGTAAATTAGTTTGCATCTATATGTTTGTCTCGTAGAGGCACATCGAATGATCTATGTTGGTGACCTAGTTAGTTTATATCCAGAAATTGACCCGACCTGAGGTCAGTTCAAGGTCAGGTTAAGGTCAACTTTTACATAAATTGATTGATCTCGACAACTCAAATAAAATAATGCACTTTGTCTCGACAATCTCGACATCGCACTTTGTTCTATCTTGATTTGGTAAATAGTAATGGAATAACAGCCAAACGTGACCTAGGGGTCACCTGAGTTGACCCCGTAGAGGTCAAAGAACCTAATTGTTACATGGGCTTTGCGTTTGGAAAACAATTGTTTGATCTGAGACCTATTTCACAAAGAAGTTTGTAATTACATATGTTTGTGATCACAAACGCAATAAATTTTTACCTTCCTCACAAAAAGCGATTTCACAAACAATCAGCACCTGTTGCATTACCGGATTGTAAAAGAAAGTGTGTAAAAAAGTTAGTAAAAAAAGTTTGTAGCAAAACCAATCTAAGAACTTTGCAAATTCACCGGGCGGAAGAGAGACATCAATGCCTATAAGCTGTTGGCATGATTAGCGCAATGACGTCATCGGATGAATAGCTTTTTGGATCCCCTGAAGTTTCTGTTTCATAAATATGATTTTTTATCCTGCCTAATATATGTTATTTATGATATTCTTTACATATATGTCATTTGCAAAGTATTGTTTCAAGTATTAACGAATATCTCCCGAGAAAAAAATGTGCCCCCGCGGTTGGGGGGGACGGGGTCATGCTTGTTGAAACCCAATTTTGGTGGTCTTTGGTCTCCAAAAAGGGGGTGAAAAAATTTGGGCCGCCGCAGATACCTGCCAGTGGGACGGTTCTACTATACATTCTATGGCCTTGCGGAGCAAACAACAACACAGCTGCCCCTTGAAAGAAGATCGTTTAGTTTCTCCACCATTTTAACTCCTAACCTAGTTGATTCCACACGGAAGGGCGAAGGCTCACTGCACAAGACATTACAGACCGCTGCAAATATACCGCCATGCGATTTTTCTGCGCGGAGGCACCCTTCACTCACATCATAGCACAATCGGTAGACGGTAAGGTGCACTGCACTTCAAAGCTGGAGATCCTGCTCGAATTTCTGGGCTGGGGAAAACAATTTTTCGGCAGTTATACTTATGTATGAACTAAACCACTGTCCTAACCAACTCGGCAACGAAACAACGCACCAATAAAACGGGCCTTAACATAAAAAAACCGTCAACAGTCCGATGCGTTCTGAAATTCAGAACCTCTGCCCACTGGATACAAGTTTAATTACACACATTTCCTCACTTGAAGTCAACCTTTGGTTGAAATAGAAACTGCTTTTACAAAACATTTTAACAAAACAATGTATGTGTAAAATAGTTTGGTAATAGTAAATGAGATTAACTGCCCTGAGGTTTGTGGAAAATCCCAAATTGCAAACATTTGTAGAAATTCTTTTGCAATCACAAAGAAAATCATTGTAATTGCAAACTTTTTTTTGCTTTGTGAAATAGGCCTCTGGGTAAAAACAGGTTAGCTTACAATCATCATTTACTAAATGAATTTATACGTATTTTCAATTTTCGCTCTTTTGATTGAGGAAGGTCACGAATTTTGACGTCACCTTATGTCAACTATTATGAAGGGAAAAAAAATATTTGTGAATTGGTAATTACTTATTTAAAGGAATATAGCACCTTTAACATTATTTTTAACTGAGATAGCAGACCGTCGGTGGTGCTGAGAAACCCCCAAATCCGGAATTTTTCCTCCAAAAGCGACCTAGTGCTGAGTTTCAACGCCAAAACCGTTGGTCATATGTGGTCATATTTCAACGTCACAATCCGTGACGTTTCGCATACGTCATCAGTAGTTACCTCCCCACTGTGATTGCCACGCAAACTTCGCTTTTTGACCGCTCCGTGCCAGTATTTTCAGTTACCTTGCGGTCGCCCGAGGGTCAGTCAAGGCGCTCGGCACATAGTGTTCACGTATGCGTGCCCCCCAACGTCTACCCCGGCGCGACGAGCGCCCGGTCGAGACCCAGCCAGTCGCGTTCAACGCCTACCGAGTGCACCCATCGTGCGCGTGCCGCAACAGACAGCTGTCACTTGATGCGGGCGCACAAGTTTGCCGTTGCGTATGCCCTCCTTGTGACGACACAACTAGCTTTGGTGACCGCAAGATTGGTTTGCGTCACATGTAGACATCATAGCTATTTCAAAATTACAACCAAATTCTGGACTTTTTTTCTGGCAAAAATGAAGATGCCAGACCGGTTAATCAGGCATTCTCTCCATAAGTCTGCATACTTTCCAGGTGCTCATACTTCCGTTTATCAACGGTGTAATGATCATCGCTGAAATTCAAATCATTTGGTCAATTGCTCTGGCTGTGGCATGACCGCAAACGTTTTGGGAGATGGGTTCACTCACCCGCAAACCCCGCCCTCAAACGCCAAATCCGCGAACGCTAAATACCAACGTATAACGACGTAACAACGTATGATACAGATAATTATTGTTTATGGATCATTATTTTGTATCCAGTACCATTTGTTGATGTCAATCAGCGTGTAATGTAAATAATGTGGCAAATCCCGTTATGACCTCTGTATACATGATAATGTAACCAAAAGGCATAAATGGTAACCACAGACATAACGTTTGGTTGTCCGGCTAAGTATTTTGTACTGTCGAAATATACTCCTTATACCAATGTGTGTGCAAGTTAGCGTAGTGCTATCGATGGGAGGACGTTAGTCGAAGGGGCATTATATATGTAGTCATCGCCACCGTGGTTACGGTGGTTATGGTGGTTGGTGGTCATCGCCACCTGGTGGCTCACTAAAGTGCACCTATTATAGTGAGCCACCTGGTGGCTCACTAAAGTGCACCTATTATAGTGAGCCACCTGGTGGCTCACTAAAGTGCACCTAAAAATATAATCTGTCTGCGCGCTGCTCATAACTGACAGCCGGAGTCGGAGTCGGCCACATTTTTCCGACGCCGACTCCGACTCCGACTCCGACTCCGACTCCGACTCCACAGTCCTGGTCACGGCTGACTTTTTGTTTGGCGTTATGATTTGGTTGGAAATGCCGTTTGTTGCATATAATTTGGAGACATTATAATTTGTATTTATTGATCACTTATATTATTATGTATTATTACTATTATTAACTTATATTACTTTGATGAGTTTGACGTCTATCTGCTTTTTCTGTTTCCTTTGTATTTATTGATCACTTATATTATTATGTATTATTACTATTATTTACTTATATTACTTTGAAGAGTTTGACGTCTATCTGCTTTTTCTGTTTCCATATAATTGTTTTTGTTTCGCTAATACAATTAGCTGAGACATTAAGTGAAACTGAAACTGAAACTAACAACGTATAGTTTCCGTACCGTAGTGACACTGCACTGAAATTGTGTAGTTCTGAACGAATAGTGATTTCGGCTTCAACCAGACACGTAGCCAGGGTTTTCATCAATATTAAATCAATATATTTGGTCAATATAAGGGTCACCAAAGGTCATCAAGGGCCATATTTTCCAGATTTAGGAATTAGCTCCAGATACCTCAATTATATCGGAAATTATGATAGCTAGGAACGAACGGAAAAAGCAATTGAAAGATATTGATATTTGAAATATCTCACATGTCCTCAAATTTGAACTTAGGTTAAAAGATTAGGCTCCAGAGGTCATCGAAAGTCAAAAAGGTTATTTTTTGTCAAAACTGTTTTCATGAAAAACTGCTTGCATAATTTATATAAGGAAGTAATTTTGATACCGTCATGTTTGTCTCGTGAAGGCACTTTGCATCATATAAATGATTACCAGGCTAAGTCAACCTAGAAATGCGACCTCAGGTCAAGATCAAGCAGCGACCCAATAAGGTTTTGTTGCACATTGGGAGACGTGTTTTGACGAGACAAACACATTGGTGCCGTTGTCACTTATCTATATATCTTGATTTCATCAAGAGTTATTGACAAAAAGGTGCTGGTGACCTCGGATAACCTCGGCTGACCCTGTAGAGCTACCAGAACAAAGACTGCACCTTGGTCTTCAAGAATGGCCTAAGATAACATGATACAGAAGGAGTTGGGCTGAAATCATGCGTATTCTCAGAATGGAAGGCATTGAAATATTTCTTCATTGACTTATAATGGAGAGCTCAAATAATTGACCAGACCCTAGGTCGCCAATATTTAAAAATCTGCGATATACAAACTGTATGTAATCATGCTCTAATGAAATCCTGTAAGTACGAAACCGATCGGCCGAAAACTGTGGCTTTAGTAGGACCGCAAAATTTTCTGGAGGTTGAGTCACATGACCTGGCCTGGTGACCTGACCTGAGATGACCCGAGTTAAAAATTTACAATTTGTTGGTAATTGATTCCCCAGCAGCTGTTGCAAAAACGGCGTCGCGCAGTGCCGCCGTTTTTATGTTATCCTTGAAAAACCTTAGGCGGCGTCTAAACGCCCCCGGCCCGGCGCGGGTTAAAAAGTTTACAAATAATCCTAGACGTTCAAGCAACGAGAATGAAAATGCCTTCTTTATTACATGACAAGGATGTTCGTCGAAAATAAAAATGAGAACAGACATTTGAAAAGTAATGTGAAGAAAACACTTTGAATACTAAAAGTAACGTGCCGATATTGTGCAATCCATTCTTACGATGACATATATAAAATGTAATGTTCACTGGATATTGGATAACCATAACCACACCGGTCATTAGGTCTGACAAAAACATTCTTTGCGTGTCAATTAACATGTTTCTTCCGCCTATGGAAACACAACATTCAAAAGGCTCTCCTTGGACTTTCACAGTTCACATCAGAGTAGACATTGCCACCATATGGGAAACTAACAGTAATAAACACAAAATCAAGAGCACGAACAAATACGGGAAAGTTTCCAGTTACGTCACTTGGCGCCTTGGGGCACAGAACGCATAAATGACACTCTTACCTACGAAAAACCCTGTCGTGCTAGAATACAGCATACCAAGCCACGCACATGACATCTAAGGCAAACATCAAAGTGAAATACACTTAGAGCGCTAACGGTGCTCGCAGTATTCTCTGGTGCCCCTCTGTTGAGTGGCAGCCGCACCCTACCCACACCAGTGACGTCACCACGCACCAGTGACGTCACATCACACCAGTGACGTCACATCACACCAGTGACGTCATATCTCACGTCTCTCTCGTAAGCTCCCTCCTCTTCGCCGAACACGTCAATATCACGATCAGAGTTCAGACACAGCGAAACGGTGACCCAGGCAGACCAAAGCTGAGCCGCGGTGGCTTACATAGGACTCACGGAGCTGCAAAGTCCCAGAGACAAGTGCAATGCGTTTACGATTACTGGCGACAATTCCAAAAGCGGTGGTCATGCCCACACGGTTCACATGGCTTGTGGAGGTGTGAAACTGCTGTGACAGAGCTCGCGACAATGTGACACTGCTGGCCAACCCAACACTAAATACTGTCTCTGACCCTGGTACAGATCACGACCAATGTCCTCGGTTTCAATCAACGTCACTGACTATGCCAGCAGCCTGCAGTGAGTGCAGGTTCTCGACTCCTGAACAGTTGAGGTTCATCACTATTCACCACTGCAGAACAGCTGAGGCCATTGACTCACATCGGTACGGCTGGCGGCATTTTCCAGTGACAACCAGTGCCAGTGATCAGCCAGTGACTCCAGCACCGATCCCGGCCCCGACCTGCTGGACTTATCATCAGCCGTTGTCAACATGTCCATCCGAGTGATCGCTGCTGTCCTCCTCTTCCTCTTCTTCATCATCCTCCTCCTCCTCAGCGCTGTGGCCGACGATGGGAGGCTGTAACATGACGGCCACGGTGGCCAAGTCCGAGGGGTCGACCAGATCGAGAGGCCGCTCGCCGTCCTCCGTCAGAAGGGTCGGGTCGGCACCGCTCTCCAGCAGGTACCTGCAACACAGCAGGTGTTTCATACTGCTACACAGTCCTCAGTCCTCAGTCCTCTCAGTCATATGCCGTCACACAAAGACCAAACTCACTCACTGCTAGGCAGTCCTCGCAGTCCTCAGTCCTCTCAGTCATATGCCGTCACGCAAAGACCAAACTCACACACATAGGCGTCCCGCAGTCACATAACAGGTGCCGCACAGAGGCAACACAGCAGGTTCGCTGGCAAACGGATAATATAGTGAGTGGATTAAATAAATATTAAACATGTTAGGAAGTTGAGCAACTGTAGGCTAGATTCTACAAGCGTGTGAATACTGATGTGATGGCGTTACTAGCGCCCCAGGTGGCCGCCCGCCGACAGCGCCACCACAGTTCAGCACACGCCGCCTGGCGGTCAGCAGCTGAAGCTGTGTTTACAAACCTCGCCACGTGATGGTGTCCCATACGCTGCCTGGCGGCCAGCAGCTGAAGCTGTGTTTACAAACCTCGCCACGTGATGGTGCCCCATGGAGCAGGCGGCGTGGAGTGGAGTCCAGAAGTCGATGTCGCGGCAGTTGAGGTCGGCTCCGAACCTGGCCAGGATCCTCACCACGGGCAGGTTTCCGTCCAGAGCTGCCTGGTGCAGGGCAGTGAGACCTGCAAACACAACACCATAGGCGTCACCAACCACCCTGGCATCACCAGTGAGACATGGGGACGCAGCACTGCAGACATCACCACTGAGCTTGGTTTCTGAGATCCCTTGTGATCTTCCGGACTGCTGGTTCTATTTACTCCGTCACGCCTGCATGTCTGATGGCCACTCTTCACACCGGGCATGAGGTGTTCCCGAGCCGCCCCCAGGAGAAGTGTCGCTTTCCTTCATGGCTTGGGTCCTTCTCGCAGCTTCACCCTGCGGGGAAGGTCCCTGAAGTCCATGGACGGTTGCCCGGTCGGCATTCCATTTAGACCCACTTTACCTCTTCTCCTTCATCCTATAGCTGCGAAATAGTCCGAGTGAAACGAAGCGGCTTTATCCTTACCAAGCAAAACTGCTTCACCACTCACATACCCGAGAACGCAGCGTCACAGACATCACCACTCACCAAGGCATCACTAGCCAATAGCCATCATCACTAGCTGACATTAAGAGCGCCATATACGGCTGCGTCACCACTCTACAACTCGACAACACATCGCGTCACCAATGCACCATAACATAGCCGCGTGAACCAACAGCATCCCAGTCGGCAGTCCAGCAACAGCTGACAGCCTCGCAATCAGGGGTGAAGGAACGTCACGAAAAGTGGGTGTATGGGGGGCAGTGAAACTTTGATCTCGTCTTGAGAGAGACCCAACCCCCTATGGCAAATTTATTTGCATAATTTGGCTCTTCTCGTCTTGGCAAATATTTTGCCATCAACATCTTTTCTCACCAAGTAAAAGAACAGATTTTAGCACAAAAATGACCGAAAAGTGAGGGGCTAATGCTCTCCCTGTTCTTACGCCTATGCACGTCATTACATCTCATCGTCACTGCACCATAACACAGCCGTGGACCAACAGCATCCCAGTCCAACAGCAGCTGACAGCCCCGCCATTACACCGCGTCACTCTGAGTTGATGAGTCAACTCTGTCGGCTCAGCGGTCTGAGCCGCTGAGTTAGCTCTGTCGGTACTCCCACAGCACAGCACACCTTAAGCTCCGTCATCAGTCACTCAAGGACTGGCATGCCATTGTTTCGTTGTCAGTCACCCAATGATTGGTGGTATTGTACCGCAGGTAGAATTTCTGCGGCTTCATTTCACACCGCCAAGCTGCCAATGAGGCATCGATCCGAGGCTGTGGGAGTATTATACAAGCACCCATAGCTGCATTTGTGAAATAATGACTCCGCAATCAGCGTTCGTTAGCACGTTCTTCACGAGAATTTCAGAAAGCATTCAGTGACGGCTTTCAAGGGATCAATGTGAAGGCTGACGATGCATGTCAGACTTGAGGCTGCCGCTGCTCATATATCACAACACTCTCTGCAGACAGCGCGCAAACAACCAATGCATGCAGCGCTGCAAAATTACAATCAATAGTGGTGTAAAATCATCTGTCAGTCTCAGGCGGAGCTGAATGGACGCTGCAATGGATGAGAGGCGAGGGAAGAAAGGTCGCTTTAGCATCCGTATGCTGCTGGTATAAGTGTCAAAGTTATTCGGTCAGAAATCCAATAAAATATTCCAAGGCGAATCAGCTCAGTAGCATTACTTCCATGACGCTCGCGAGAAAATGAGTGTTAGGTTATAATCGTCTTTCAAGGGAAGGAGCTGTCTCGGAGCACAAGGTGATTTGATAGAATTTGGAGCAATTAAGCATCAATTTGCTGGATATAAATTAGAATGTGTAAGAATGTGACGAAAAAGTGAATTGTTCAAGATTATGCTGACCAAAAAGTGTCCAAAAATTAAACAGCCTGAACGACCAATTACCAAATCGGTCACTCAATTTTTTCGGTTATCAAAATTTTGGTAACCGATTGACACCACTAGTCTGTATAGTGTATACACTATACATAGATCGTCCAGCGGAGCGGAGTCGCGGACGGGTTAGCCTTAGCAGTTAGCACTAGTACTATTCTATTGACAGACATAGTTATTGAATACAAAATTATGCCTGGATACAACAAAATATAAATTGGTCCATATTGCGAGTACAAAATACCGACATACTTGACAATCAGCTAAACAAACGCAAACATAAGCACATGTGTGATTGCACTTCAAGTGATAAAATCGACGCAAAAGGTTAGTCCTGACCGCGTTGTGAGAGTGGCCCAGCTCGGCACCTGGGGAACAGGCATACCCAACAGTACCTAATATACCTACCTCAAAACCACACTAAAAGGCAAAGAGGACTTTGCAAGATTTCACTTAATTGTCGGTAGTTCTATCTATCAGCACTGTCAATTATACAGATATCGTATTCTGACAATCCATTACCGACATCTCTACCGACACAGTTGCAAAGCTAAACGACCTTAATTGCATTCTTTGGTTGCGAAATCCTCACTTATTACGTTGTAAACAATGGGTTTCCTGACAGTTAAACAATCACCGTTGTTCGTCTGCACCCACAAAAATGGATAGCTGAGCTAGCTGCATTATCGCACAGCAGTCACAGGTTTGCTGAACGTTCCAGCAAGGATTAATTATGATTTATGTATTATATTTTGTCTTTTGATACGTTAATGACTCTCCTCGTTCGGTAAGTGCCCCAAAACGCGCCATACATAATTTGACATTTCGTCTGCGTGGTCGTTGATTTTGAAATGTCATGTCCTGAAGTACATACAACCAAAGCATATATGTCCCGGGTGCTTATTTTACTGGATACATTGATATGTCATGGTCAAACACTGCACATGCCCAGCATGTTAGCAGACCAGCCACCGGAGGCTCGGTACCTAGCCCGACGGCCCCTCAATGTCACTATATGCTGCTCAGCTGATATACAAACCAGACCTTCAACGTGCTATGTCCCGGCGTACTACCCACGATACGAACCGAGCCGCTCATCTGCCGCTCCAGGGCGGCTAGAGGCGTAGGGCCGCCATTGGGAAACTGGGCTAAGTTCGTACTATAATCATGATTGCAGCGTATTCGTCAGGAAATGTGAAAAAACGCCGCACCATTCCAGATAATACTATTGTTGAGGGATAAGTTAAGCGTTTCCGAAACTTTGTAACTGTTGCAGTTGGTCCTCCTTTTTGCATTAAATACATAGTTATTGGCCATATTTAACGTTTAATGTCGGAAAACGCCTCCTTTGAACATTTGTGGATATTGAATGAACAACAAACAGTTTTCAAATAAACACCACCAGGTTCTATATAGAAAAATGTGCCAGGGATCCAATGCTAACATGCATTGTTACATAACGTTGCATGGCTGTCAACCAAATTGCATTGTATTTGCAAATTATTGCTAGCATAGACCAATAATTGACAATTCTTTCCATTTAGAAGTCACGCATCAGATCGGGAAATCTTTTGTATAGTATGTGTTACTCTATAGACCTTCTTGATGTTTCAGGCACATATTTTGCTTAGTGGCCCCTGTAAGGTCACATGATGTGGTCCGAGGACACACACACACACACACACACACACACACTTTATACCAATAACTCTCGACAGAATTAAGTTAGAGCATTAAAACTGACACTAATGCGTTTGTTTCGTAGAGGCACGTCTTTAAACATGCAACATGACCTACTTAAGTCACCATTTGACCTCCTCGACCTGAGGTCAAATTTGTACGTTTAACTTACTTGGTAAACTTGGTTATGACGTAAAGCGCCTTGACGAGACAAACACGATGGCGCCAAAATTACCCCCTTATCTTTATTCCGTAAAAAGTTATTTGTGCAAACAACTTTGCCAAAGTAGCTCTTTTAACCTTTGATGACCTTTGGAGCTTTATATATTGACCTCAGCTAAAAAATGAATGAAAAAGTTTCAAAATGCTTTTTGACGAGCTTTCGAACGGTATTTGTATTGCGCCAATGGTACTTAAAAACGAAAACTTACAAATTTTCGAAATATTATCACCCAGTTATTATCACCCAGGAATGCAAATGATTTGGATAATAAATGTCTTTTTATCATATGTCTCAGTATGTTTTTAGCATAAGCGCGAGCGTGTGGTAAAAGGTTTTCAGCTCTCAGAAAATCAATGTTAAGTCGATTGGTCAAAGCTTTCGGCCCACCGGGCATTTACATTTAACCAATCTTTATTTACGCAGTTTTCAAAGCGAAGGTAGACATATGATAAAATAAATACCACACTTAGGCCGATATAATTATATTTAAAGCCTCGGTCGTTGTAATGGAAATTTCCACCCTCGACCTTCGGTATCGGGCGGAAAATCCAACAACGACCTCGGTCCTAAAGAAATTATTTTATCGGCCCCGTATGGTATTTATTATTACCACTCCTATATTAAACTGCCATAGAAAAGTAAACGCAAAAATTGAATAATCAACATTTGTGCACCATATGACAACCCGTTTTCATGGACATCTGCTAATAACCCAGAAAATGACGAGTTCATGCCATGGAACTTACAGTCCATCGTTCCCTGGCGAGCCTGTTGTACCGCTGTGTCCTGGCGTACTACCCAGCCTGTCACCCCGCTGTGTGTCATCGCCCCGCTGTGCCTACCACCCTGCTGTGAATATCACCCTGCTGTGCCTATCGCCCCGCTGTGCCTACCACCCTGCTGTGAATGTCGCCAATCTCCCGTGGCGCGGCCCACACAGGGCTGACTCAGATGCAGTAACACTGACACACACATGGCTGGCATAAAGTACTGGCGCTACTCGCTACAATTGCCGGGCCGTCTGCAGCGCTACAAACGAGACCCGGAAGTGGCGCAGTTACGGTGCGAGTGGGATTAAGACGTCACGGCGTGGTATCTGTGCTGTGAGGAACGGAGGAACGAAGGAACGGAGGAACGGAGGAACGGAGGAACAGAGGAACGGAGGAACGGAGGAACGGAGGAACGGAGGAACGGAGGAACGGAGGAACGGAGGAACGGAGGAACGGAGGAACGGAGGAACAAGTCTTTTATCCGGTAACATACCACCGTAAATGGGGTATTGGTTGGAAACGTCGAAAGAGAAATGCAAGAGAGGGAAGATAATGTAGCAGACTGTAGCAGTGTAGCACTTAAGGAGAGGAAAATAGTTGTGAGAAGACTACCAGCAATGATGTGGCACAGCACATCTGCAGGAAATTGTTTCATTCAACTGGGAAGGCTTGCTCCACGAAACTTTTTCCTTTGGATCATAGCCCCAACAAAAGGAAAACTAGGACTAATCAGTAATCAACTGTATCATTTGAAGAAACTTTGGAGGCGTTCTTATTGGCAATGCAATGTAAATGCATTGCCATATTGGTACTTGAGTTCGATCAGGAGGAATGACAGCCGGGCAAAAGCTGCCTTGCTATATATACCAGAGGGTCCTGAAATACAAGGTTAGGATATAGGATAGAATCAAGGGTGGAGCTTCAAGGGACACTGCCAACTTAACATTATATTTGAGTTGAGATAGCCATTTTAGTGCTTGGCATTGGAATTATGTATGA
>VOPJ01000462.1:0-12488 GCA_014673585.1 Semibalanus balanoides
CCCGGGTCACCAAATGACCTTCACCCAAGGTTAAATTTTGAAATTGAGCTAACCAGGTCACCATTTTCATCATTCGAAGCACCTTGACGAGGCAAACACGATAATGTTATATTAAATGCTCGATCTTTGTTAGATAACAAGTTATTTGCGAATAAAACAGTTAAGCAAAAATCAAACTTTTTAGCTTTCATGACCTCTGGAACCTAAACTATGGTCCTGATCTAAAATCTGAGGACGTGACGCCGATTGGAAGTTTAAATAGCTTTCGACTACTTTTATCCGTTTGCTCCATCTATCATAGCTACCGATTTTTGTGAATCAAAGTCCTAAAACTGGAAAAATCTGACATTTGATAATCTCTGGGGATTTCAATATTGACCTGAGCTAGAAATGACAGAAGTAACTTCAAATGTCAATGTAGAGAGCTTTCCATTTTTTTTTGTCTTCGTCCTATAGGAGCCGAGTTCTAGGAAGAAATGCTACCGCCCCCCCCCTGAGGACGGCGAAGGTGGCGTTGAGCACCGGCCGGGCGCGGGTTAACGCCTTGACCTGTTCATATGTTCCTTGAAATAAACTGTTCACCTTTAAAAAACGGCACAAATATCAGAAATGATTGAGAGAAGCTAGAAATGAATTATCATGTTACTAGTAAGTAGTAAGTCATACAAATATATAACCAGTAAAGCGCCGTAGTTGGCGATGAACGAGCGACCGCAAAGGAAATGTATGGTGAATTTCAACTTAATCGGGCAAGTAGCTTCTGAGATACAAAAAAGGTGCGCACGTGCGCACGTGCAGATTCATCCACCTCTAACTTGTGGGAAAATGGCGGCTGAAAGGCCCTAGCCACACACTAAATTTGAACACAATCGGCTCAGCCATTCCTGAGATATATAACAGGGGTGTGCACGTGCGAACGTGCAGAGCCACCCACCCCTGACTTTTGGAAAGACGGCGGCTGAGAGGTCCCTAACCACTCACCAAATTCTAACAATCAGTTAAACCGCTTCTGAGATAAAGAATAGGGGTGTGCAGTGCACGTGCGCACGTGCAGAGACACCGCAGAGACTTGTGGAAAAGCGGCGGCTGAGGGATCCCTAACCACACACCAAATTGGAAGACAATCGGTTCAGCCGTGCCTGAGATATATAATAGGGATGTGCACGTGCGCACGTGCAGAGGCTGACTTGTTGAAAAGCGGCGGCTGAGGGGTCCCTAATCACACACCAAATTCGAACACAATCAGCCCAGCCGTTGCGATTTTTGCGCCAATACACCTTTTCACCCATCACGCGGTCAGCGCGCCACGCGCTGTGTAGTCACACATAAATCAGCCAATAGTTCAATAGCGTTGGAGTTACCTAGTAACCGTCCTATTTAGACTATATGAATTAATTAGGGGTTTATATGAAGATGTGAAAGCGTCTCAAGTAATTTTCGAGTAATGGGGAAAACTTGGCTATCTCAATCAAGACTCCGTGTTAAAAATTGATCACAAATTGGCCCGAAATATTACGAAATAATAATTAATTTTTGATAACTTTTCGATTTTTCATATTTCGAAGAAAAGGTCATGGTATTTCGTTTGTTAATTTTGACAACTATGTTCCTCGCACAAGCACTAAGCTCAATTAAACACTCCGTGTTAAAGGTGAACTGTTTCCTGTAACATCAAACACTCGGAAAGTGCACAAGTTCCAAGCATTGATACTATGGGGCGTCAGTTTTGTCTGAATGACCTTGAGAAACAGGTCGTAGGTCACAGGTCATGGGCAATTTAGATTTGCAATTTTCAGAATACGTGTCAAATTGTGTAAAAAGTTGGGTACTGAACGTTTCATCGCAATCGGTTGATAAATACGCGAGTTATTTTCGAAAAACTGAGGGCGGTGGGATGACATCCATCCCCTGCACTGGCGAGGGTTAAACTAAAGTAGCGGAGTAACAGATTAAAGTAACTTCTGTTAAATTTGTTGCAAGGTAACGGAGTAACGAGTAATGCAACTACTTTTATGAGTAACAGAGTAACGAGTAACGGAACTACATTTTTTAAAGTAATAATATCCACCACTGTTAGTTTGCCACAAATAATCTAGTCTGGTCAAGTTTCTTTTACAGTTTAAGTAAGCAATTATTTAACATTTTCTTGTCACAGTCAGCATCTGTCTCCAATATTGTTTCCAGACATGTGCATGGATCTGAAAGTAGGATCTATGATCCCAGAGGATCTCTCGATAAAACGCAATGTTGGATCCTTGGTCCCACTGGATCCCACGACAAATTACAACATTGGATCTTGGATCCCAGTGGATCTTTTGATACAATTTTGCAACAGATCTTGGATCCCACAGGATCCCATTATAAACAATGAAAATTGGTCTATGATCACAACGGATCTCGGATCCGACAAGATCCGACTTGCATGTTATGCCATAATTATAGTATTTATCTACAAAACCGAACTAAAAGGCATGAACCCATGCTTGTTGCATTAACAACGAATGAAAGGTACTGACAATTACTTTACAAATTGCTTCCGAAAATACACAAATGCATAATGGCGGATCTGGGATCCCAGTGGATCCCAATGCAAAATGGTGCTTGCGATCTCGGATCCAGGCGGATCCATCAACAAATATTGAAGACGGATCTATGATCCCAGTGGATCCATCGACAATTTGTGAAGGTGAATCTATGATCCCAGCGGATCCGGGATCCATATCCCACAGATCAGATCCTGAGATCCGTTTTTGGGATCCGAGCACAATGTCTGATTGTTTCCTTATCACTTTTTAAATTTCATTATAATATGGTTCAGCATGATACAAGTTACTTGAAAGTGGAACAGCATCATCATCAACATCATTTTTATATATTGTGATCACCTAGCAATCTGTGAAAGTGCCTATATACTTCTTGAGTCAATTTTGCATTGGGTTCCTCTTTATCGAGCCGTGTTCCAGAGCACCAACTTTTACCGATCTTCAACACAAACCGGAAGCCAACCCCTGAGAACGTCTCAGGTTGTTTTTCTATAGAAAAACACAATTCTAAAGAATAGTGTTACTTCAATATAGAAAAAAAAAACTTTGGTCATGCTTAATTGACATTAGTATTATGTATGGGCTTTTGTTTCTGACGAAAACATCTGTTTTCTCAGGTGAGCTGCCAGGAAGCTGCCACACTAGTCTGAACATGGTGCAGGAAGAGAAGTCTGATAACCTGCCATGGGTTGAGAAGTACAGACCCAAACAGCTCTCTGATCTGATATCACATGAAGAAATCATCCAAACAAGTGAGAGACAGAAGTTTGCTGTAGTTTGGTAAAATGTAAATGCCCGGCGGGCCGAAAGCTTTGACCAATTGACTTAACATTTATTTTCTGAGAGCTGAATAATAAATACCACATGGGGCCGATAAAATAATTTATTTAGGACCGATGTCCTAAATAAATTATATCGGCCTAAGTGTGGTATTTATTTTATCATATGTCTACCTCCGTTTTGAAACTGCGTAAATAAAGTTTGGTAAAATATAAGTGCCCGGTCGGGCCGAAAGCTTTGACCAATTGACTTAACATGATTTTCTGAGAGCTGAAAACCTTTTACGCACACGCTGCGGCTAATGCTAAAAACATAACTGAGACAATGATAAAACCTTTTACCACATGCTCGCGCTAATGCTAAAAACATACTGAGACATATGATAAAAGTGTTAATCTTTGATGTCTAATACTTCTATGATTTATTTTGTCTTCCCTCCTCATTTGTCACTGTTAGGTTGTTGCTGTGCGTTAGCTGAAACCAAATGGTGATACAATTTGATTCTCTTAAACTCAGCTTTAATACTTACTATTTACTAACCATCTAATTGTTCTAGAATGTGTTGCGATGGCATTCACTAACATGATACATGATTTATTAGGACTAGTCTTACTCCTGTCATCAATATATGCTGCTTTTATTTTGAGCAATATGTACTCCTTGATGTATTGCTTTGTCAAATATGATACCTGCATAGCCTGTCTTCTAGTCCACCTTTGACTGGCTGATTCGTGTGTGTCCAGTTGGCCGGTTTATGAAGGAGGATGCGCTTCCTCACCTGCTGTTCTACGGACCGCCGGGCACTGGCAAAACATCGACCATCCTGGCGTGTGCCAGACAGCTGTACAAGCCCAGCGAGTTCCAGGCCATGGTGAGATCCAGAGAGAGGTTGGGTGTCCTGTCAACGTTGAGGCAGGGCTGAAAGCCTGAATGTGTGACCTGAGCTGCCAGACACAAAACTCTAAACATATTTTGTTACCTAAATAGCTGTTTTCGAGGAGGCGATGGTCAGAAACAGATTTGCGTTCATGTATAGTTCATGTATTTGCCACATGGTCAACATAATTTGTCCATGCCTTGGAAGTTGTATTTTTTCCCGATTTTGCCGGTGGCATTTTCTAATGGTTGTACCTCGAAATGTAATTGATCGGTAATCAATATTTTATGTGTGTGAGGAAGGATGACCAGGCCATATTGATTAATAAGTATAAAATGATCTTACACATGTCTAAAAATCTTATTTTTTTGAAAAATATACTCCTAAATAATGTCGAAACAGAGCTTTCGGCGCTAAGCCATTATCAAAGCATAACTTGGATAATGGCTAAGCGCCGAAGCTTGTTTTGCAATATTAGGAGTATATTTTTCAAAATAAATATTTTTTGACATGTGTAAAGAAATCATTTTTCATGCTTGGTAATCATATGTCTGTCCGCCGTTACCTTTATCTTTTAAAAATTTTTTACCCTAGGCCGTCACGTCCGGTACCGTACGCTTGCCATTTATTTGACACCACCATATGTGGCCTTCTCGTTATGAATCTGCCCGTCTGTCGCCCTCTGTCCTACCTGACCTGCTAGCCTCATCTTGCTGACCCCCTCGCGCACATAGTCGCTCCCCCGTCTCTCCCCGCTCAGTTATTCAGGCGCCAAAAGGCCCTGACCCCCGCCCGCACCAGACTTGCGTCTGTACCTCGTACCCGGCGCTGTCCCTGATATCTCCTCACCCCTGATGGTCTCCAGGTGCTGGAGCTGAACGTCTGTACCCCGTACCCAGCGCCGTCCCTGATATCTCCCCACCCCTGATGATCCCCAGGTGCTGGAGCTGAACGTCTGCACCCGCACCCGTCACCGTCCTGATATCCCCCCTGCCCCTGATGGTCTCCAGGTGCTTGAGCTGAACGTTGTACCCCGGACCCAGCGCCGTCCTGATATCTCCCCACCACTGATGATCCCCAGGTGCTGGAGCTAACGTCTGCACCCCGCACCCGTCACCGTCCCTGAATCTCCCGCCCTGAATGGTCCTCCAGGTGCTGGAGCTAACGTCTGTAACCCCGGACCCAGGCGCCGGTCCCTGATTCTCCCCACCCCTGGATGATCCCCAGGTCTGGAGCTGAACGTCTGTACCCCGGACCCAGCCGCCGTCCCTCGATATCTCCGCCACCCCTGATATTCCCAGGTGCTGGAGCTGAACGTTGTACCGCCGGACCCATGCGCGTCCCTGAATATCTCCCCACCCCATGGTCCCCAGGTGCTGAGCGACGTCGTACCCGTACCCGGCGCTGTCCCTGATATTCCCCGCCCTGATGATCCCCAGGTGCTGGAGCTGAACGTCTGTACCCGGACCCAAGCGCCGTCCCTGATATCTCCCTAACCCCTGATGACCCAGTGCTGGAGCTGAACGTCTGTACCCCGGACCCAGCGCCGTCCCTGATATCTCCCCACCGCCTGATGGTCCCCCAGGTGCTGGAGCTGAACGTCTTGTACCCCGTACCCGGCGCTGGTCCCTGAAATCCCCCGCCCTGATGATCCCAGGTGCTGAGCGAACGTCTGTACCGCCGACCCACGCTGTCCGCTGATATCTCCCCAACCCTGATGAAGCCCACAGGTGCCTGGAGCTGACGTCCTGTACCCGTACCCGCACCGTCCCTGATATCTCCCCGCCCCTATGATCACCCAGGTGCTTGAGCTTGACGCCTCCGACGACCGCGGCATCGCGCCGTGCGGAACCAGATCCAGAGTTTCGCCAGCACCCGCACCATCTTCAACCGCGGCTTCAAGCTGATCATCCTTGGACGAGGCCGACGCCATGACCAAGGACGCTCAGAATGCCCTTCGCCGCAGTCAGTATTATAGTGGAGTGGATACAGTGTCCTAAGATTGGGAAATTTTTGGTGAAAAATTACATCCTATCGATACCATTTGTCAACTTTTTTCAGAGTTTTGCTGTGAATTTTCTACTCCTTGCATTCGATAAATGGAACCCTGTTACTGATTTATGGATGTAATGATATGGACAGCCTGTGGATGGGAAAATAGGTGCAAGTTGACATAGATAATAACTAATTCTGGTTGAGCGGGTGATTGGTTATTGTTAAAGCATAGAACATATATTTTAGCTGTTGAATTTTCCACTCTTTATGCTTACTTTGAAGCCATTAATTTTCCACTCCGCACCCCAGCTCCAAACCAATCCTAGGACCCTGAGCGGATATGTGCTGCACGATACGTGCTCAACATACGCTGAAAACGACCACTGCGCACCGCGCTCGTCAGATCTCGTAGAACGTGAGACTTTCAGAACCCACACAGGGGTTTGTTTACAATACGACCCAGGATGCCTTAAGGACTCGTGTTGCTTCACCTTACATCAGTTCAAGGTTATGAGTCCCAAGTCGTTAAAGAATTCGTCATATTTGTATTGAAAAAAAAATGCTACACCTATGTAAACCCGACGGAGGTTCGACAAGTGAAGGGACCATTTTTCCCTCCTAGTAAACCCTCTTGGAGACCATTTTCAATCTGCCGATGTTGTACTGTCCTACAGGTTAGTGACGTGGGACGCAGCTGTGCATTTTGCAAGTGTTTCTTGTCGGGTGTGCCGTGTGCCCTATAAGTTAGTGTGTATCACGTAGAAACAATAACGTTCTCATGGCGTTGATCGTTCTCCCCTCCCTGCCAGTTATCGAGAAGTACACAGAGAACGTGCGCTTCTGCCTCATCTGTAACTACCTGAGCAGATCATCCCGGCGATCCAGTCGCGCTGCACCCGGTTCCGGTTCGGCCCCCTGGCGGCGGAACAGGTGGCGCCCGCGGCTCGACCACGTGGTGAAGGAGGAGGGGTGAAGTACAGGGTCACGTGGTTAAGGAGGAGGGGTGAGTGCAGCTGGGTCACGTGATCAGTGAGGGGTGAGTGCAGGGACGGATTACACGGACACGGCTGAGTGTAAGTGCGACACATTGGCACGAGAGTTCGAGTACTGCAGTGAGGAGAGCACACGGCTTGAAGCCTGGGGAAACAAGGCACCACTGTGCATTTGCGTCTTACTATTCTTTTCATGCTTCATTTCTTCCTTTATAACCAGTCGTTTGTATCGTTGCGGGCACCATTCTTTCTGTGCTGACGTGACAATCTTAGAGAAAAGACTGTCAAAGCAAGGACAACCGTACTTCAAATATACTAGCTGTGCGGACAGCAGGATAACCCTACATCTGACCCTGTCGTCCTCCGGCACCTGTTAGCAGTAGGATCCCGATCTGACCCTGTATCTGAACCATGTCTGGACTCAGTCTGACCTCTGTATCTGACCCTGTAAACTGGACTTGTCACCCGGTATCTGAACCCCGTGTTGTCGCCAAGTGTGAACATCTCGCCGGACGGCGTCAGGCGCTGCTGGACCTGGCCGGGGCGATCATGCGCCGCGTACTACAATCCGCAGGCCAGGCCATCGCGTTCGGCCGCGTCACGGAGGATAAACGTGTACACGTGCATCGGCCACCACATCAAACCTCGACATCACGGCCATCGTCAACTGGATGCTCAACGAGGACATCGCCACCGCGCACGACGCAGTGATGCGGATCAGACCTGACCCGAACTAACCTGAACCTGACCCGACCCGACCCTAAGCCGACCTGACCTGACCCGACTCCGACCTGACCTGAAACCCACCTGACTGAACCGACCTGACCTGACTGACCGAGCTGGCGAGTCAGACCTGCTGACACGAGCCGAATCAACTACGCCTGACCTGACCCGACCAGACTAGACTAAGGCATATTTCCCAGAATTGACCCACTCGACCCGACCCTCTCACGTCCACCTCCTACTCTCCTTCGACGCGGAGCAGTCTGGAAACGTTTTTCGCTTGATAACATTTTGTCCGTGGCTCCGATGTTCAGACTAGGAAGAGGTGATGCTGTTTAGCTGTCAAATCTTATCTACAGACGTAAGGTAGATCCTGTCTTACTGCACGTTGACACATAATCTGTCCTGTCTGACAGAGATCACCGAACTGAAGACGAACAAGGGCCGGCGGTTGCAGGATGTCATCACAGAGGTGCACAAACTCGTCCACCGCAGTAAGTGTCTCGCCCGTGCGCCCTACTCTCTCCCTCACCCGACCAGTGTCAACAGCTCAAGCAGAACACCGTCGCTCTGTGGTGGAGATGGAACAAGCTGCTGTAGCATGTTTGGAGGGTTTTGACTGTCGAGAGCAGGCGTTAGCGGCCGTGTTACCTGCCCGTGGTGCGGTGCGTGCCGCCTCCCGGCCCCACACCAGTCGGTGCCCGTGGAGCGGCGAGACTCTCGTGTCAGGCGTGTGAAGTGACTCAGTCACGGTCGATGCCGCATCACTCACATAGGGCCTGTTCCCGTGGCACCTCTAACATCCTCTAACTTCCTCGAAGCTGCTCAAACTCGCTCCAGTCGTATCCGATAATACAGAGCGATTGCAGTTTGAGCAGCTTTGAGGAGGTTAGAGGCGCCACAGGAACAGGCCCATAGAGGCGCCACAGGAACAGGCCCATAGAGGCGCCACAGGAACAGGCCCATAGAGGCGCCACAGGAACAGGCCCATAGAGGCGCAGCCTCCTCTATGCCTCCCGGAGATCTATCGCAGCCTCCTGTAGTATTGTCTAGCGTTCTCCGTTCATACAGTAGTTCACATCGCGTTCTGCATACCGGGGCAGTGCGGCACCCTCCGCTCTGTCTTGGGGGGACGGTGGCGACACCTGTCGGGGACTCGGGACACAATCTGGTGCCCTCCGCTCTGTCCCGGGGTGGTGGCGACACCTGTCGGGACACAGTCTGGTGCCCCACGCTCCCGACTAGGCCGCACAGCGCATCTTTTGGAAAGGAGAAAACCTAGCTGTACGTCTGACGTCTGTGCTTACTGACGTCACGCCAGCTGAGTTGTATCGTCAAAAGGCTGCCTCTGCCGAGTTTCAGACTAATCCCGTTCATCCCACACTCGAGCGTTTCACTACTGCTACCTTTGCCTTCTCAGTCATACGGCCGTGCTGTAACTGGACTGTTCTTTAATGTGTGCGTCTATGCGTACCCCTCATACCGCAGGGGATCCGTCTGCGATCGAACCCCGGACCCTGGACACAGGAGACTGTGATCCTATCCCTGCACCACAGCGCGCCGTCTCTCAGCCCGCCTCCGCCGGTACGTGTTCGTACGTGTCCTCGTGTGACCGTCTCGCTGTCGCTCTCCACAGTTGACCTGCCGTCGGCGGCCAAGTGTGACGTGCTGTACAGGCTGGGGGAGCTGGAGCACCACCTGAGCCGCGGCGGCACCGAGACCCTCCAGCTGGCCGCCCTCATCGCCGCCTTCCAGATCGCCAAACACCAGGTGGCAGACGAGGCGAGCCGGCAGGCCGCCGCCGCGTGACACGTCATACTGTGACGTCACAGATCGCGCCAGGTAGCAGATGAAGGGGACCGGCAGATCGCCGCCGCGTGACACGTCATACTGTGACGTCATACCGGCCACACATCACGCAACAGAGGCCGCACGGCGTCGCACTAGCTGTGACATACTGGATGAACAGTGCGGTGTGTGACATCATACCGTTCAAATTTGCTAGCCACCCTTGGTCCATCATTGGTGTGGTGAAAGTGTATTGTAAGTGTAATTCATCAAATAAACATGTTTTGTAAACAAGGTGCATTTGCTTGATTCAATGAGCGTTCTACATGGTTTTCACTTTTAATTGCACATTAATACGTAGAAAATCCAACTCGCGGCTCGAAATGAGACATGCTACACTGATTTACCATGCTGAGCCTTGAAGTGTAACTAACCTTTAGCATAACCCACACACGATACACCTGTAACTACAGAAGAGGTTCTAGCACCTAGTTAGACTAATGTCTAGTGTCTACACAACGCCACCTTACACAAAGGAAATATGCATGTTCTCCAATTGTTATCTTGCCGATCCTCGTACACAAGATGATCCACAGTTAAATGGAGTTTGTTCGTCTGCGAAAATTGAAATGAGTGAATGCAGAAGACTGCACAGAAAGCTGGCCGGCCTGGCAAAGTTTAGAAAAGTTCCGCTTCCCCAGGTCTGCGAGCTAATCCAGCTCCGAGACAAGTCAGTGATCATACTAGGTCGAGAATTCGATCTACAAAATGCAAACACAAATCAAAAGATGCAATTGTTCACGAATGAATCGTGGAAAATGAAAACATGCGTTCCCCATCCCCGATTGGTGGCCAGCGCTGCAGCTGCACGCTAATACACAGGCGGTATCAGCACTCCTGAGGATAGGGACTTGTCAAACCTTCTAGCAAAGCCGGTCACCGGTAACGAATAGCGAAGCCACCAAATCCGCCACACCGCGCACACATGAACCCTGAGTGACAATGAGGCAACATCTGTGCGTGGCTGATGGCAGTGTAGAACAGACTATGCTGAGCCAGCAGAAAGGCCGGCCTTCAGCACGTTTAACGGCTGACCTTCAGCATGTTTAACCGACATGGCGACACGGCGGACGACAAACAATGACTGACGCCTCCCGTCCTGCCACCGTGTGTGGTACCTACATGTGCGGCATTACCACGTGAATACCACACCACTGCACTCGGCAAAGTCGCTGCCAAACAACAACACTCGCCCGGTATCTAATCAGGCCACACACCGCCAGGGGCATCGACCATCTCACACTCCTAGCAAGGTCTGCTGCCCCGTCCGCCGGCGGTCGACTCCCCGTCCCGGCATCACTTCTTCGGCGCCACGTACTTGTGCTTCTTGCCGCCGTAGCGCGCCACGAAGGCGTCCACGTTGAACTTGCGCTTGCAGCCCTGGTAGTTCATGAAGCGGATCTTTCCGAAGACGGGACGCTCGGCCCAGCCCTGGTCGTGGATGCCGCAGATGGACCACATACAACCTGTAGAGTGTAGACAGAGTGAGGTCAGGTAGGTTCAACACTGACAGCGAGGGAACAGAGTAAACTGTGGATGAAATGATTAGCCCCCCCCCCTACACAGACATACATTAACAAATAACATGATTAACCGACATTTATTGTGCCTTTATAAAGTCATTATGGTAGCAATCACAAATCCCTGTTTAGTCAGATTGCTCTGTTGAAATGTCTGTGCACTGTGCAGTACGCAGTTGCACGTACAACGCACTCAACACTAAGCGACCGAGTTGGCTACATCGCACGACTATCCCCCGCTGCCTCACCGCTCATCAGGACGGCACATTTGTGCCGGTCGGTGCCCTGTTCGTCTGTTCAGCACGACTATCCCCCGCTGCCTCAGCCCTCATCAGGGCAGCACATTTGTGCCGGTCAGGTGCCCTGTGCGTCTGTTCAGCACGGCTGTCGGCCGGCAGCGGTGTCGGCAGTCGGTTAGTGCGCTCGTCCACGTCGGTCGGTCGGTCGGTCTGCCCCCTCCCCCCCCCCCGAGGTCACTGCTGACCGAGACATCTGCTCTCCGCCGCTGCACCGCACGCACCCCCGGCCCGCCCCTTCCCGGCCCCCTGCAATCACTTCCCCGGCCGCTGCTGCTCCAACCACGGCCGCCACCCGCCGCCCGCCGCCGCTGCCGCGCCACCTCCAGCGCCGGTTCAAGGGCAGACATGTCGGATGGGCTGCGTCTCCGCCGATACATAAGCGACCTCATCCGGCCAGCCATGGGCGCCGAGCCGCTGAATAGGACCCGATGTTAAACAAGGGGTGTCGTGTCAGCGAAGTCGGCTGATCCCCACTGAAAAACTGCTTGCAAAAAGGGTACGCTAACGCATATCGCTTTTTTCGAAGCAGTTTTTTACTTGTCTTCTAAGCGTATGCATAGCAAATGCATCGGGAGCACAGTCATCGTCAACACGAATGATAAATGGATCGAACAGGAATCTCATCAATATATGAATTGTTTTTGATGTCCTGACCTTGACGAACAGTTACCCCTTTAGAGTGGCGTTTATAACTCAGAGCATTACGTGCAATGTGCATGCACCATATACTATAAGCAGTTGTGGAGCCTCTAAATCCCAGAACACCACCCGATCAGAACATTATGCAGATATCATTGCGCGTAGATATCATTGTTATCAGATTCAGATATCATTGTTATCATTCCCAGGTATCTAACCACCGCCTCCCAGGTATCTAACCACCGCCTCCCAGGTATCTAACCACCGCCTCC
>VOPJ01000463.1:0-20237 GCA_014673585.1 Semibalanus balanoides
AACCGACTCTCCATTTACAAATTATCGGCGACGCCCCTGTGTACAGTCGAAGATGGGCTGATCACTGATGACGCGCTACCTGTCCACCTCCCGGTCAACAACATCCTCGCTGACGGCCTGGTTTCCCTCCCCCTGCTCAACAGATTTTTGAAAATATTCCACTGGATTTGATCCCTTTCCCCAAACCAACAATCCTGCATGCACCTATGGATATAGTACGTTGGGAAAAATGACGTTTTATTGGTGTCACGGCATGCGATTTTTGGCGTAAAAACGATAAATGTTTGACAAATCGTACAACATCGAGTATTTAATGCAAATTGCAAAATTTAAAACGTCAAAAGAAAGGAATGACGATAAAAAACGTCGATCTAAGATTTGCGTAATTTTTAACCCCTAAAACTCAACAAAATATTTGTTCGATCAAAAATACATGGCGCCCCCCTCAGGCGCAAAAAGAGGCGCCCCCTGGGACTGCAGCCCCCCCTCAATGAAAATCCTGGATTCGCCACTGGCTGGACTAATTGGTTAAAGCTGCCATTATATCCTTCATTTTCCGTACAGCCTTCAGGATACTACATAATAGGTACTTATGAGTAAAAACGTTTTCTCCACTTATCATTGTCTGTCATTATATCTATTTTTGCCTTTATATACATATGATTCGCAATTTTAATTCCTCTTGGTGCCTTTAACTTCTTATTTGTTATTCTATTGCTTCTTCATTTTCATCCTTGTTTCTATTTCTTTTTCCTGATATATAAAAAGAGAACGTTAGAAACTGACCGCCTTTCTTCCATTTCTTGATCTTCGTTGTTCCGCATTCTCCTCACCTGCCGTCACTTCTCTCCTTGTCTCGAGCAGAATAACCATTTAGGCTCCACCTTACGACGCGCAATTTGATCGCACATAATTGGTTAATGAAAAACCTATCATCCGGTGAGATCGGCGCAAAAACACCACGTGCGCGTGGCACAGCCAGCAAGGGCCACCACGCCGCCGAGGAACCAGCGTCCGATCATCCAGCTGGAGTCGGACCAAGGCGTGATGCCACTTCCCGCTCCCGCATAGCGGAGACGTCGCACATCAACATCGCCACTCATATATGTCACGGCTGGATTCTGAACAGTAACATGTCACGACACGTTTCGGTCAGTTGAGCATCAGCCTGTTATAGCCGACGGTCATCGTCCACCGGCCGTATGTGTCTCAGTCGAGGGAGGCTGAGCCCCGAGGTCATGTGCTCCTCAGTCGAGGGAGGCTGACGAGGGTGAGGGACTGAGAGTTCCACTGGACCACACATCACGGCCAGAGGTACGCCGGGGCTCGGCCGGGGCCGGTCGCGTCACCGGCCACAATGCTGCTACGTCCCGAGCGGCGCCCGCCGCCACGTCTGCCTTGATTCCAGGCCTTTTCAGCGGCCGATAAAATTCCGGCGTGTCACCGT
Organism: Semibalanus balanoides; assembly: GCA_014673585.1. Classification (NCBI taxonomy): domain Eukaryota; kingdom Metazoa; phylum Arthropoda; class Thecostraca; order Balanomorpha; family Balanidae; genus Semibalanus; species Semibalanus balanoides. The sequence continues at coordinate 1,448 of VOPJ01000463.1, forward strand.
CATATGCGCCGCGGGTCGCCGACGGTCGGAGGGATAATTTTCCAGGCCGGTGAGCGCTCTGTTGGCCGAGAAGGACCACCAGGCGACTTTACATCTTATTCGCGACCGGTGGCCGGAAGAATTGGCTGCGCCATGAGCCGTGTGCGCGCGCCGGGGTGGTCGGGGCGTCGCGTCGGCGGCGGCGGCACGCCCCAGGAGCTGTCAGCGGGGAACAGCGGCCGACGCCGGCGCCAACACCCGACCGCATAACTCACATGCTAATGTCATACCAGCGCCGCCGCTGCCGCCGCCGCTGCGCTCCAGCCCGCACCTCGGCCCGCACCTCGACACAGTAAGATGGCCGGGGAGCACAGCATCCTCCCCTCGATCCTGCTCTCTGGAATGTAAAACATCCACATCGCACGAAAATCATTCATACCTTTTATTTTCCTGTCATTTTCCACCGTCATTAGGTCGGCGGGTGGCCCCGCCCCTTCGCGCCCGGCCGACCAATGAGCGTGGAGCGGCCGCCACCAAAGGGACCGCACAGGACGCTGGCGGTGGTGGCGGCTGACGCCGGCGCCGGTCTGACCGCGCGGCACACTGACGGTGACACTGAGGACGGGCCGGTAGCGGCGGCTGCGACTGACACAGGCGCGCTGGAGCACCAGGATATACACACAATGGCCGTGTCCGGCTCACTGGCCATCTCCAACATGAGGCCCATATTCTCCGGATACCCGTTCCAAGGTGGGTGAGCTCGCGGCGGAGGTGGCGGCGGTGGCGGCGGCGGTGGCGGCGGCGGGAGGCAGGGGGCGGTAGCGTCCGGGCCGGGCCACTATGGACAGTGGTCAGCAGGGACGCGCTACAGTCACCTAATGCTGCATCGATTGTCAGATGTGGACTGTGAAGGTCACCTGGTCACAGTGTGTCGGACAAAGTGAGACTGCCGGAGGCAGACAAATGTATTCTCGGTTTTACGCTGTGTTGCTGCAGGGGCTGTTTCAGAAATGTTCGAACTAGTGAGTTGGGTAGCTCAATGGCTTCCACAGTGGCGGAGTTCCAGTAACAGAGCTGGCCAATAAGCAGCATCGTAATTAACTGTGTCGGCAAATGCATAACATGTCAAGAGTGATGAGTGATATGTATGATGACGGGGCCACGTGTCCAGTGGATGACATTTACATCCATGTCGCTCATGAGCGCCCGTTAAGCCCATTATGCCATCTGACTGAATAATCACCAGGTACAGTGACTCAGTGGAAGTGAGTCACTCTACTCCACTAGCTGTAGAGCGTGGCCTCGCGTGTAGCCTCCGGCGGTCACCGACACGTCCACTGTGTGACACTAGCTGTAGAGCGTGGCCTCGCGTGTAGCCTCCGGCGGTCACCGACGCGTCCACTCCGGCATGACACGCGTGTGAAGAATGTAGGACATGTAACTCACAGTGACTGGACACTGACATCATCATTGGCTTCCTGACTATTGGACAGCACCCGCTGAGTATGTGTACTGATGGTGAAATGTAAACAAGACGACCCATCCAACATTAGACAACATAAATTGTTATTGTATTAAGCGTAAAATCACTTATGTCCCAACATGGTTGCTGAATGTAAGCCAGTCAAGAGAATTTCGATAAGATAATGACGAGAGAACTCGAAATGCGACATTTTTGTGTTCCAATTTGAAATATCAATGAAACATTATAGTTTGAGTCATCTGCATGCAATTTTACCACGGATTGCCCATCTTTGCATCGTTCCGTTCTGATGTTGTTATAGTCTCGCATATTCTTCAGTATTCACGATCATATCTGTGATCCATGTTTGTCAACACTGCATCATAAGTTAGTTACTTGATGTTCATGTTGCCTAAATATCTTGTAAGATAGACTGACTAATCTAGGCTTGAGTTAACGGAATCCAGAGAAGGTTTGAACTATCTCCTCAGAGCTTATAAGTCAGACGCCTGCATAGGCCCGGGAACGGCGGGGACAGCGGGGGCGCTTGCCCCTCCCCCAACTTAGGGACCGCGGGGGCGGCGCCCCCCAACATTGACGTTGCTGATTTTAACGTTCCGTAAAACAAAATCATATAAGACATCGAAAGTGTGATTTTTTGCAAAATTATGAAAACACCACACTTCTACTCATGACTCATGTTTACCCGATTTTTGTCCTTTGTCATTGTCAGCGAGGTTCTGTATAAAAACCTGATGCAAAAAGCCGTAAGTCTGTCATGTGCATATATACGTAGGCTGTTTTTTAAGCTTACAACAATTATGATCGTTGAGAATTGTGATTGGTAAGCAATGGTTACAGTTGGTTTGCGGCAGAGTCTGCGTATTGCGCAATTCTGACGTAAACAGCTATGTCGTATGTCATACTAACACTAAAGTTTCGAGTTAATGAAACTTTGTCTTTTACATGGGGCCTTCTAGTCCTGTGTCGAAAGTATAGGTACTTAGCGCAACGAGGGTAATCCATTCACCACCAACCCGTTTTCGATCTGACCTTCATAAAATATGCTATCTCAGTTCAAAGCCCATGTTAAAGGACTGTCCCACCTTAAATTATTTGAGTCTGATATAAGCCATTTTGCGTGCTTGCATTGCAATTATGTATGATAAGTTAAAACAACCACTGAGGTCGAGTTCACAGGAAAATTCGAGATATTGAATTTGCAATCTGTACATCCCAGACCCCCAATGTATTTGATGGTGGCGTAGGAGCCGATGTCGATAGTCTCTCTTTTGCTAAATGTTTATTACATGACTTGTTTAACCTTTGGCCATACATTAGCATACACTAGTCCTACTTATGGCAGCGTGAAGGTTTTATTTTTTTCCCAAAAATTCCTTCATATGACGTTATCAGTCCAAATATTTAAACTGATTTTTTATGAAATTGAGCACTGTTCGTGATAAAAAATGTCATAATCGTGTTCAACTGCATTCACTTCATATTTTGCACCACAAACGACGTACATTTGACGCATTTTTTAAGGTGGGAGTGTCCCTTTAAAGGTGAACCCTTTAACATCAGCCCTATGTGGGAGCAAGGGCGAAACACCTTGCTGCAGCCCCCCATTCAAAATATTGTGGCTACGCCTAAAAACTGTAATTTGGTAGCGGTCATGGCAGAAACGTTTTCAAATAAGTTAGTTGGGCAGGTTTGAGATTCAGTGCTGGATAATAACATTTTTCGGTGTGTTAGGTTCCTAGCTTAAAAATATATTCTTTAACGTTAAAATGCCCTCAAATCGTGGAAGTTTTGTGCCAAATACAACGTTGGTGAGCCAAAAACAAAGGTGGTTGGAAAAATAATGCCTTGCCAACTGTGTCTGCTTGTCACGTCGTTGTTCAAGGACGGATACAAAACGACAAATAGGTGGCTTAGGGGCCAAATACCAAAATGTGTCGGATTACCATAAGTGCTTGACATATTTCGCTGCCTTAGGTATGTGATTTAAACATCTTTTTGTTTTAGTCGAAGTTTCTTTGATTTCCTTTTCAATTGAAAACTGTGTCAATTTTCTTCCAATTTCAGGGGCCATGGCTCCTTCCATTGGCCAGATATTAGATGTGCGGTGCGGCATTTTGCCAGAGAAGAGACAAAATCTGTTTCCGAAAATCGGCACCAGCCTTGAAAACTGATAAAATATAACTGTCCGAAATTGTTATGAATGCAGAACATATGGATTTAAATAATTGTGATGTATAATTATATAGTATGACATATATGTATTTTTAATTTTAAGATGTGTTTAAACATTAGCATTAATTATACAAATCCCCGTTAAGCTCCGACTGAATTTAAAGTCGAAATTTGCCGAAAAAAAATGGAGTGGCTAGCCGAAATTGGTTTTGCCCCCCCCCCACTTTGAAATCGTTCCCGGGCCCCTGGACGCCTGAAACAAAAATGAGTCGTGCTGAAATGCCTTTTATCTGTTTACCCTTATTACCATAATCTTCATATCTAATTAAATCATAAAATGACGATTGGCTGTGAACTAGCCAACGATTCAATAACCATTCAAGGACGTGTTTAGCTGCATATTTATTTGCCGATTTAATATCGACAGTGCAATTTGAATTGCCTATCTCTGACGAACTCTGCCAATATGCTAATGTTGGATAATCAATGTCCATTACTGTCAAGCATGCACAATCGCATCAACATTTCAGTCATGTGATTGTCAGAAAACTAGCTTACTAATATTGCTAATATCGCTGGAAACAGGAGCCGGCTTCTGTTGGCCCTCCCGAGAATAACTTATCACATTGCTGTACCTATATTTCAAAAGAAGCTATTTAATGATGGGCCGATCATTTGTTGAACAGCAAAGTTATATGTAACGCCGCATTTTTATACGAATACAACTTCGTGAGTTGGTACAAACATGAAAAAACATGCTGAATTCATAACCCTCTATACCGGTCCTGGCAATAATGGCATGTAGGACAAGAAGTCAAGTCGGTGAACTTCAGACTTTTCACCAGTCAGACCGTGTCAGTCCATCCCAATGCCATCCCTATGACCATTGCCTACGGTTTCTTGTAATCATCTACCACTTGCTCCATTTTTGGTCTTCTAAGCAACGTTCAAAATCAGTCCGCAGCTTCTCGCCAGAAACTTGGGCAGGTATTTCATATTTGTTTGTATGACAAGCGTATGTGACATCTTGCATATTTTGCCAGTGGCGTAGCAAGAATGGCAAGAGATGTGTATTGAATGGGGAGAGACAAAATCCATAATCCCGTCAGTTCTTACTTGCTTATGCGTTAATAATTGCTTAAAATAAATTTGATAAATAATTCTGATTATATTTTCTTTGACGGAAAATTCGTCAGTTTTCGGCTGATTTATTAGTTTGAGACATGTCGGGTTTGGAATTTTTATGTCTTTGTTCCTTGGGTGTGCATTCCAATAGCTCTAAAAACGGAAGAAAAATTGCTCGCTATATATAGGTACTCACTTCTTCTGGCAACACAACTCAAATAGTATTGTCGTCGAAGGCTGGGGGGGGGGGGGGGGGCTTCGCGGGTCCGAGGAACACGTCCACAAACATTTTCAGATTTTAACATTATTCTTAGGCCTAGCATGGGTGTTGTATGGAAAGAATCGACTTCATAATGCTTCCGTCCCCCAACTTTCGGGATGCGGTGGTGCTTTTGGAATAGCGTCAGAAAAGACCAGCGGCGTCACCACTGATCATTGACCGTTCAAATTTACTAGGGACAAATCCAAGTGCAAGTGTACAAGTGCAAGTGCAAATCCAAGTGCAAGTGCAAACATGTGACCATATCAGGGATGGATGAAAACTTCTAGGGACAATGTCCCTAATGTCCCCAATGGTAGCGACGCCCATGGAAAAGACAGGTACAATTTGCGCCAATATTTCGTTTCATATATTTCATGATCACACTACCAAAACACGATCTGAAGCTGTGTTATACAAATCAAAGCTGCTGGCATTCGCCTTAGCTAAGCTAAGAATGCCTATAGCACACTATCAGTGGCGTATTGAGAAATCCTCCAGGGGGGTCCAAGCCCTCAAGGGGCGCCAAAGCCACACATGGGGGGGGCGTCAGCGAAAGATGTTGCTGAGCGGGGGGTAGGCTCCAATAAATTTCCGAGGGCGCCCTCCCAGCTACCACATACCTTCAATGGCCCCATCCGATGCACCTTTGAGACGACATCCCACATAGCTCCGAAGGTCACCTCAGATGCAACTTTACAAACTCACCATCCCCCATACCTTCAAAGGCGCCCTCCGATACACCTCTGAAGGTGCCCTTCCAAATAGCTCCAGAGACACCCTCTGTGAGACCAGAGCTAACGCCCCCGCCTCACTTTTAGCGAACGACGCCTTTGGAGGTATGTAGGGAGGGCGCCCTCGGGCCTCGGTGATATATGTATCTGAGGGTGGGTTTGAACTGTGTGAGAGGGCGCCTTCAGAGGTGAATCGTATCGGTGTGCGCCTTTGGAGTTATGTGGGACGGCGTATTCAGAGGTGTATCGGAGGGCGCCTTCATACGCCTTCTCGTTTATGTATTGGAGGACAACTCCGAAAGTGTATTCGAGGACGACTTTGAAGGTATGTGGGAGGGCACCATCGGAGACGTATCGGAGGGCACCCTTGGAGCCTGCAGAGTGTAAATATTTGGAAGAGCGTTTTCAAAGGTGCATGGGGGGAGCTTTTGGAGGTATGTAGGAGGGCGTCTTCATATTTGCATCGGATGACACCTTTGGATGTATATGGGAGGGCGCCTTTGAAAGTATGTTTGAGAGCGCCTTCAGAAGTTTATCAAAGGACGCCTTTGAAAGCATGTGGCGAAAACGCGTAGAGGTGTATTGGAGGTTGCCTTTGGAGCTAAGTGGGAGGGCGCCTCTGGAAGTATTGGGGGGGGGGCGCTTTGAAGATATGTGGGAAGGCGCCTTCAGACGTACCGGAGCGCGCCTTACATTCCGTGAAAGACGCTTCATATTCAGCCGGAGCGCGCCTCACATTCAGCGATGGACGCCTTCGGCGCCCTTCGCTAAATGTGAGAGGCATATCATGAACCGAAGGCGCCTTCGGCGCCCAAGGGGAGGGGGGCATGGTGCGGTGACCCCCTCTCAATACGCCCCTGCACACTATGGCGATAACCGTAGCCGCACTCGGTTCAGAACTGTCTCTCCGTATTATACACCTGGTGCCTACCGTTGCAGACCACCGCAGCAGCAGCGCCTTGGTCCGCCCCTCTGGCGCCGGCAGCAGCGATTGTTCCGGCAGACGGCCGAGCTGCCCGTTATTGTTATCAAATCATTAGCCCGTCTCATATTACCGCATGCTGCTCAAAACTAATTGAATCCAATTTCATGCGTTTCGTTTTTCTGCTGCCGTCCTGATTGCACCGTGCAACTGTTGGCCGGCTGTACTGGGCGGTCTCGACTCTCGGGTGGCCTCGGGTGGCCCCAGCGATGAAATGCTCCACCACACGCTCTCGCGTATCATGACGAGGCATTACCAATGCGACTCGGACAAATCCGGCGCCGGCCGCAGGTAATAATCCCGGTAATTACCACGCTGGCTACCTGACCATTAGGGCAATGCGCACCAAATTTGCCGCAGAGTTATTACGGTGCGCCGCGAATGTGTCACTTGGTCCTCACCTAACACTTAACAGGTTGAGCGTGCTGGGCGTGAAAATGGGGTTTGCAGTGAGATAATGGTACATGAGTACAGTACTTGTGTCTTAGGTGTCAATGGGCCAATATCTGAAGCTTGGCAAGTTGAAGCTATGCTAAACTGGGCGTGACATATTCTCGTTGAAGAAAAACTGCTACAAATGAGAAAATGGTAAATCATTGTGTATTCGAAGACTGTGTGTGCATATACCATGGTCGTAAATGATGAAAAACGAATGAATTTTGTTTGCATCCGGATAACAAAGACTGGAGTTGAGTCCCATCAGTCGGTGGGCTCATACATATTATGTCAATTATCAACACGTATTCCGTGTTGATAAAATTGATGTTGATGTTGATAATCCCATGTAGACGGTCGCGACACACTGGCCTGTTCCATGAACCGTTAAGCAGGGTCAACACTGTCAATAATAATATCCTAGCTCGCATTCCGCGGAACTGTAGCCTTTTCCTTACAGCACAACCCATCAGAGGCGTGGGAAGTGCTTTCAAGTTGGGAAGGCGAACATTTTGGCGGACCTGAGGTAGCAAAATTATAGCTAAAATAAGCGATGTATTGCTGTGATCGTCACTCGTTTATATCGCAAACAGGATGTATCGCCATATTTCGCCACCCGTTCACCCGATATAACGCCGTCTATCCCCGATATATCGCCACCCATTCTGGATGTGTCAATGCCGGCGACCGCCTTACTTGATCCGGAATTTCGTTGGTGACCACCTTTCCTTTCGTTTGACCCCTGGCTGACTCTTCTTCTGCTGAACGTCAGTGGAGCAGAGCCGACTCTTCTTCTGCTGAACGTCAGGGGAGCAGAGCCGAAGCCGAGCTTCTTCGTCTGCTGGAAGTCAGTGGAGCAGACGCCGACTCTTCTTCTGCTGAACGGCAGTGGAAGCCAGAGCTGACTCTTCTTCTGCTGACATCGTCGTGGAGCAGAGCCGACTCTTCTTCTGCTGAACGTCAGCGGGAGCAGAGCCGACTCTTCTTCTCTGACGTCAGAAGCAGAGCCGACTCTTCTTCTGACTGAACGTCAGGGGAAGCAGAGCTGCACTCTTCTTCTGCTGAACCGTTCAGTGGAGTCAAGCCCGCTCCTTCTATCTGCTCAACGTCAGCGGGGAGCAGAGCCAACTCTGTCTTCTGCGAACAGTCAGTGGAGCAGAGCCGACTCTTCTGTCTGCTGAACGTTCAGTGGAAGGCAGCAGCCGACTCTTTCTTTTCTGTCTGAACGTCATCGGTCGGGAGCAGGAGCTGACCTTTCTTTCTGCTGAAACGTCAGGAGCAGAGCCGACTCTTTCTTCTGCTGAACGTCAGTGCGAGCCGGAACTTCTTCTTCTGCTGAACGTCAGTGGAGCAGAGCCGACTCTTCTTTCTGCTGAAGCGTCAGGGTAGCAGAAAGCCGACTCTTTCTTCTGCTGAACGTCAGGGGACAGAGCCCGACCTTCTTCTGCTGAAACGTCAGGGGTGAGCAGAGCCGACTCTTCTTCTGGCGAACGTGCTCAGTGGGAGCAGAGGCTGACTCCTTTTCTGCTAGAACGATCAGTGGAGCAGAGCCGACTCTTCTTTCTGGCTGAACGTCAGTGAGAGCAGAGCTGACTCTCTTCTGCTGAACGTCAGGGAGCAGAGCTGACCTCTTCTTCTGCTGAACTCAGTGGAAGCAGAGCGGGACTCCTTCTTTCTGCTGAACGTCAGGGGAGCAGAGCCGACATCATGCATCTGAAATGACGCGTTTTGCTTTAAAACAAATGAAACACCCTGACCTACCCCATGCCAAAAGACCTAATGTGATTTACTCTGTGGCGCCTAGTAATAATGAATGAATAGTAGCATTTAAATCCAAAAGACAATAAGACATTGTGACCAAGAAACAGCTCTGTCAACATTACGACGAAGGAACATATCCTACGACAGGTGTGCGCTGTATTTAGCAGTGATTCCATGCTACGATGGTCAAACGTCCGCTGTCCGGTGTCATTGTTTAGATGGAAAGGTCCAAAACTAGCTTCAAATTCAATGCAGCTCAATTTTCTGTATTTTATTTTTTGCTTGATAGTTGAAACTGCACCTTTGTTCTATAAAACATAAACAAATTTCTATAGATAATGCCGTTGATCTAATTCAGAGTTAAAAGATCATGGTAAAAGACGGGCGAAGGCAGACACCTAGCTCCAAAGTTGGGGAGGGGGCGTCACCCCCATAGGTTCAAAGTTGAGGGCGCGAGTTGCCCCCACTGCCCCCACGGTTCCCGCGGCTCTGCAGCCCATCCTCTGACTTGTTCAAGTCTTCTGCTCATTTTCGTCGCGGCGTCTTAGACTACGCTAGCACCCTCAGCTCAAACCTTGGTAGACGATTTCATGGCGTAGAAATGTGCCTGCCTGCATGCACACAAGGTGTGGTTCCTCTGGGTTGAGCCTCGTTAGTCATATCTGAGATCCCAGCATTGGCGGATCTAGGATTTAGTTTTTGGCGCCATAGGGGGGGGGGCATCACCCCGAAAATATAAAAAAATGATTGGATTTTGCTCCCTTATGCATTGCTAGACGTTTTAAGATAAACTTTCCTTTGTAAAAGTTGCGTAGATCTCCTTCTAGATCAGGAGATGTGTAAATTTGCGCCAATTTCAGGCGGTTTGGGAGGGCATTTGCCCCTGATGCTCCCTGGATCCGCCAGTGGATCCCAGTGACTTTGACACAAGTTCTTGTGAGATCTTGATATGCAGGAAATATGCCGACTGGCTTCTAACTACGAGGAATTCCACATTCAAGCTTTTTAAACGTTATACTTATTTGTTTATATATATGTTTTCAAAGGACATTACAGTTTTAATTTTAGCTGTTGCATGCTATCGGATTCTGCTTAAATGTTGTAGAAATCAACCAGAGTCCAGAGTAACTTGATAGTACAAACCCCATTTCTATAATCGCGTGACAATAAATAAACTTTGTTTAAATGCGCATAAAAGCATGCTTTGACCCATGCTTTGACGCTTGTTGACAACATCTGAAATTTACCATGGCAACTCAACTAAAGGCATCAGTACACTGTGGCCCTGGACATTCTGTGCGCGACATCATTGCGAAATTCCGCCTCGGAAAATCGTGGCGACACCGCGGAATATCGTCCTGGTTTCGGTGGATTCGGCGCTGTTTGCTCGCAAGATTCCGCCCCTCCGAATTCCGCCTGTCGCAATCTGTCCATATACAGCCTGTACTTGCTTGCAACGCTCGATGGTCATTTTCCGATGAAGATGTAAGTTTATAAACACGAAACTTAACCCCGCACCCCGATGGGCCTCCGAGACAACTTCGCCATGGTGTGGTGTGTGTGTGTGGGGGTGTGTGTCAAAATGATCAAGTTTAAAAGAGCATTTTTGGCTGAGATCAATATTGAGGTCACCAGAGGTTATAAAAGGCCAAATTTGCCAGTTTTAGGACTTCGCTTCGAACAACCATCTAATATCTCGGGAACTATGATTGTTAGAAACAAACGGGAAAAAAACGAAAGCACTGGCAAAATGCAATCGACTTAAAAGTTCTCAAAATTGAGCTCAGGTCAAAAGATTAGATTCCAGAGGTCATCGAACGTCAAAAATGTCATTTTTGGGAAAATTTGTTTCCTGAATAGCTTTTTATCGAAAAATATACCAATTATTATAACACCATCGTGTTTGGCTTGTCAAGGCACGTTGTATATGGTGTATATGGTGAGCTGGTTAGGTCTACTTTAAAATTTGACCTCAGGTCAAGGTTACTTGGTTACCCATGTTGCCATGTTGGATAAAGGGCGACGCGGCCAGACAAGACAAACACAGTGTTGTTATTTGTTAGTCTCTATAATTTTATTTTATCAATAGTATATTGCAAAATCATTGCTTGATTAACTCAGATGACCTCAGAATGTGCCCGTCATGGCACAACATTGGCATCTTCCGGCCACAAGAACTAGCTAATAGCATGATTCTGAAGAATCTTAATATATATATATATATATATATATATATATATAAAGAATCATTATATCAATAGCATGATTCTGAAAGCTCTATTAAACACTGATGAAATGTATATTGTTTGAAAAAGTATTTGTTTATTTTTCCGTTCACTTATAGTAGAGAGGTTAGGAAATTAACCTAACCTTAGGTCACTGATGAAAAAAAGAGATAAATCAATTTTAGGTACTTATGGTTTTTATGAAATCATGCAAGTTTAAAATCTAGTCTTAAATCTATCACCAGGTCACTTGACGTGACCTGGTGACATGACCTGAGATGACCTGAAGTCAATTTTTGATAAAGTGTGGGCAATCGATGCCCAAAACAGCTGTACAAAATTTGGCGGCGCTGCGCTCCGCCGTTTTCTCGTTATTCCGGAAAAAAAACTCATGGAGGAGGGATCAAAATGACCCACCCACCATCAGCGCAAGGGTTAAATAGAGCATTCTGTTCCGGCAAAGACTCAGCTGCCATTAAAAAATGACTGCAGTGACGTAAGGTTCGGCGTTAAAAATAGGTTGAACAAACAAATGTAACGATGTAATATAACATCACTTAAACAGCGTCAACGGTGGCGAGGTGAAAAGCGCAACAGGTTCAGTGAAAGAACATGTGTCAATGAGCATGGTAGGATATCGCCCTGAACTGATTCTTATAAAGCCAAGTAAGGATGCAATAATAGGTATCATTTGCAAAGCAGTTTTATCTATTTACTTCTGAGGCAAATTAAGCGAGGGAGCGTCAAGTAGGTGAGGCAACCGGCATGAGGCAGGCTATGAGGCAAACTTTTGAAGACAAAAGTGAGCCGATAAATCACATCCATAGCAATAGTTTCAAAACTGATGCCTCTGGGCAAAATATCTGCCTTTCGGACAGAGATAGAGGTCCTTTATGTTAGCACAGCCACCTGACCTGACCTCTCTCTCTCTCTCCCTGCCAGGTCAAGGTCGGGTTAACCAGCTGGGCGGAGTGTTCATAAACGGCCGTCCACTGCCCAACCACATCCGTCTGAAGATTGTGGAGTTGGCGTCGGCTGGGGTGCGGCCCTGCATGATCTCCCGACAGCTGCGGGTCTCCCACGGCTGCGTCTCCAAGATCCTGAACCGCTACCAGGAGACGGGCAGCATCCGGCCGGGCGTCATCGGAGGCTCCAAGCCGCGCGTCGCCACTCCGGATATCGAGAGCAAGATTGAGGACTATAAGAAGGAGAATCCTGGCGTCTTCAGCTGGGAAATCAGAGACAGGTTGATTAAGGTGAGCACCACGGATTTCATGTTGTCCTACGGAGGGGAGGGGGATGCGAGGAGGTGTATCTCGTGCGACGTAGAGGGATGAAGTGGATTAGGTCACGGATTATTTTTATAATGTTATTTCGTTGCATCTGGCTATGATTTTTGCAGTAGGCTGTTTTAAGGCTGAAACCCAGCACATTTTGCGCCTCGCAGGCAAATGGTGTCTCGCAGACAATCGCGTCTTGCGTCTGGGCCGTCCCGCTCGAAAATATCGTCTCGCACGCAAATCGTTCGGAAACGTTAAAGAAGAGTCAACTCTCTCGCACGCGAGATAGATGTCGCCGCGAGACTCGCGATTCGGGAGCTCCATCTTCTTGCCGCGATTTCGGGAGGTGCAAGACGAGACGCGATCGAAAAGTGTTATTTCAATGGGAGTTGCGAGACGCGATTTGCGTGCGAGAAAGCTGTCCTTCAGCCTTCATAGCTTGTAATATTCGTTTAAAATGCCACCACACCTAAGCAATGCGTTTTTTTTTCTTCTGAAACGAAAAAGCACATTAAATGTTGGGCAACTGAAAAATTCGCGAGCTTCCCTTTCTGAGATAAGGAGCTACAACAATACAAGTACTTTGGAAGTCACTATCTATTTAAGCTACATATAAGATCTCATTCAATTCGGCAAGGGCAACATTCAATTAGGACGAATGCACATATAATAGGGACATTGTCACATATCTTTGAAGACAAATTGTCATGTCATTGATCCATGAAGATCATTTATTTGATGTCATTGGAAGCGATTAACCATATAAAAAATATTCAGTGAGTAACAGCGCCATTTGCATCGCGATATCGCCGATCCAAGTTCGCATATAAGTAAAATAGATCACAGATGTCTGACGGTGCTTTTTTCACACATTGCATGCGTCTTAAATACAAGATACCTACTATTAAAGTTGAAAATATAAATACGTTTCCAAATAATCGATGATGTCAGCACATACGCAAACAGATGGTGTGTTTGATATCAGCGTATTTAGTTGAAATATGTTTTTCCTATGTGAATATTTCAAGAGTTTCTGGCATTATTCACTGGAGCAAATTTACCTACGTAAGTTTCACTAGCGGGACAGCGGGAATGTGGTGTCTCTAACACAGTGCTGGATGCAGACTATGTTCAGCACTCAGCAGATTAGATGCATTAGATGCAGACAAGGGCCGATCCAGGGAGGGCCAAAGGGGCTATGCCCCCAATGGTTCTGAAACTATGATTTGCTCTCCCCAAAAAATACTTCGGCTTCTGCAAGTTAACAGTATAATATATTTTGCAGCCGTCAAAATCCATCTATCCACAGTATTTTTTTTGCAATTTCGCTCCGCTTCGCGACATGACACAAGTTCTGCGATTGCTTATACAAATTTGTAAAATGAGACAACGAATTGCATTAAGTGTCTGGTAGAGGCTCTCACTGGCGGTAATTCCTGGGCACAGGGACCAATATTTTGCATCATACCGAGATGTGCAACCAGGAAAAGGGGTTTTCCAAGGCTTGGCTCCAGCTTTGGTCTGGCTTCAGTATTAACATTGTATTTTCTACGACCTGAAATCAAAATTTTCACGACGCTTCGCGGCGTAACATCAGTGACCATCTTCCTACGGACACATCTTCTTCGTTTTTGGTTCGTCGTATCGCTGAATTAAATGAATAATAACTTGTTTAGCATATTATCCTCTACAAGGCCCACCTTATTCTCTACACCGCCTACATTTCTAGGGCTTATCAGGCAATCCCGTACAAATTTCGTGACACTTTGCGGCGTTAAATAACATGTACCTTTACTTTAACCGGAAAATCCACATTAAGTATGCTAAAATGGTTTAAATACACGAAAGTGTGTGGGGGGGGGGCATCTTTTTCGTCATGTCCGGCGACTCCCCACTCACAAATTATCGGCGACGCAACTGCGTTCAGGGTTGACGACAGGCACGTAGTCAGGATTTTGCTCAGGGAGGGGCCACGTCGGAAAAAAATCACATTTTGCTCCTAAAATCTCATTCTATCTAGTGTGAAACCATCACTTTGCTCCTCAGCCATATGTTGCTGACCGGGGGGGGTGGGGGGTAGAGTCGGTTTTCAGAGAATCTCATTCTATCTAGTGGGAATTTATTTCGCTCAGGGGGGGCATGGCCCCCGTGACCCCCTTGGCTACGTCCCTGGTTGACGACGCACTTCCTACCCACTCAACAACTTCCTCGCTGACGGCTGAGTGTCTGCTATCCCCCGCTCAACAACCTTTTGGAAATATGCCATTGGTTTTCCCCCCCACCCCCCAAAACACACACACACACACACACACACACACACACACACACACACACACACACACACACACACGGTTACAGATAAATGATGATATACCTTCATTAGATTTACCTATACGCTCAATCACCGCTCCAGGTCTTGTACGATCTAGCCCACACGTCCGAATATGGTTAGGAGATGTTCGTTCTGCTTGACGTGACGTTAGTCATGGCGGTGCCGTGCCGCAACCTCATAGCTCCATCACGGCAGCTCCATTCCTCGTATCGGTGGTAACGAGAGGCCGTACGGGACGCGTCTCCCTTCCATCGCCCACGCTCCATCTGTCGTCTGACGCGTGATTATCGCTGGCAGAATACGACCGTTACGCGAACCCTCTGTCGTTACTCGCTAGTCAGCTCTGTGGAGAGAGAAAACGTCACGGCACACTGCAATCGATGGCTTTACGACGTTGCGGTGGTGGGCTGTGTGGAGCCGATGCACTCGAGTTTATTTGACGTGCCATTCAATGGTGTGGACTTGTTTTTATGAGACACCCATGGAAACTTTCCGCCAAACCGCGTCAGCTGGTGAAAAAAACGTCACCTCGTGTGTCACTCTATGTCACCTCGTGTGTCACCTGTGTCACCTCGTGTGTCACCTGTGTCACCTCGTGTGCCACTCTGTGTCACCTTGTGTGTCACCTGTGTGCCGTGGTGCTGCATCAGAAGGGTCTGTGACTGAAGCTGGGTGCTGTTTCAGGAGAGTCTCTGTAACCTAGGCCCGGTTGTGTTTCAGGAGGGTATATGACTGAAACTCGTTCTTGTTTCAGGATGGTCTGTGTGACCGTAACTCGGCTCCGTCCGTCAGCTCTATATCTCGGATCCTGCGCGGAGGGCCGGTCGGAGACGAGCTCAGGAAGGACCACAGCATCGACGGCATCCTCGGAGAGTCGGCAGGTTCGTACTCCCTGTCGTGCTCCACCCACGGAATAAGCTCACGGAAACACGATGTCTTTTATTCAGCCACAAGCGCGGTTACGATGGACCTGCCTGTCACGTCACGCGCCATGCCTGACGCAGCCCTATACCGCAGTGACGAAACCTGCGGACGGCTCTCCATAGTGCTGCTACCTTAATCAACTATCCAAATACTACATCGATCACCAATCCAATAACGCTCAGTAATAGCTGCATTCAAAGGAAACCACTTGGTTGGACGATAACGGAGTAAACCGTTTCAAATGACCATCTCTAATGTCATAAGCACCGGGAACATCTGGACGGTTATCCGCTATTAAATGTCCTCGCAGCTTGATATGTATGCACACAGCTGGTGATTCGTGTAACTGCAGCGGGCCGCGTCGCACTGTGTGACCCCATGTTCCGCGTACGGCCGACGACGGCGCCCTGCACCACAACTTAGCGGCTTTCCCGGCCGACCATTAAGCTCGCTTCACACGGCACCGCAGTTCTCCGTTCTGACGCGCACGTCACCAGCTGCTCACACAAAGCCTCCAGCTAACAAGACAGCCGCGCCGCGCAGCCGTAAACAATGTAGCGCGGCGGATTTGCAACGGGCGCGTCACTTCTCGTCGCCGGCAGCCGCGGCAGGTCACGTGACCTCCTTGGCGGCGGCGGCGGCGGCGGCGGCGGCGGCGGCGGCGGTGGAGCCAGGCACGTGGCGGCGGCGGCGGCGGCGGCAGCGGCGGTGGTAGGTCATCCTGAGTCCAGTCATGTGCGCCGGTAGTTTGTAACTGGCGCTCCCCGCTGGCCGAGCAATGCTGCGCGGCCGGACCTCCGCCGCGCCGCCGTGCGCGCGCACACCGGATATTAATTACGGCGGGGCGCGGCGGCGGCTGCGGCGCGGGCGGCGGCGGCGGCGCGCACGCGGCAAAAACGGTCGGTCGTGGCCGGCTGGCGGCGCGGCGAGGTGTAATCTAATTAGGTGCCTGGGTGGCGGCCGACTTCTGAACGTGCGGGCCGCTGATTTTTCACATTCCTGGCAGTCTCCCGCCGAGCATTCCACGCGCTCCGGCGAGGTGTGAGGTACGGTTCGGTCAGATTCGTGGATCGGACCACACCCTGGTATGGGCAAATCAGAAATGACCAATCCATATGATGGCGCCCAAGAGCGATTTTGATTTGAAAGTTCGAAATAGTTTTCCTCTGAAAGGAGGATTTGATGAAATGTTTCTTTTTTAATGTAGATCCTCAACTAAGTCAGATTTCAGCTCAGTAATAATCAACGCAAGATGAGAACGATAGGTAATGGCAAAAATGATAGCTGGGAAAGATGCTTATGCTTTTAGTACTTATACAAACCATTTTCTGCACTTTGCGATCAAGTGATCACAGTCTAAATCCATCTGCGGCCGGCGATTTCGCCTGTCCTCCCTTCAGCCGCAAAAAGCCCAACCCTGCTCTCTGCAGCGGTCTGCAGCGCAACGTTCACTAAACGCTGCAATATATCACCTGACTGGTGTACAATGCCGAGCGATGAACAATGGCGGCCGACGAAATATCAGCCCCAAACAGACGGCTTGATGAGTGGGAAGGGGGCGATTGAATGGTGCCTGACAGCGCTTCCCCGCCATACTGAGGCGTTTATCATGCCACGGGGACTATGGGAGTGTGCCCCTGCTCCAGTGTAACGGCACGAGCTGATAACAGGGACATTGGTAGCACTGATCGGCCATTTTGGATATCGTCACCACGCACCATTAGGTAACGTTATCACGACTCATATCTGGATACGGTTTATAGTGGCATAGCCAAGGCCCTATGTGCTTGAATGATTTTGCCATCTCTCCCGTTGATTCGCTGATGGGTTGTACAAGACTGCCTGGCCCTTATGCACTGCTGACTGCAAATATTCAGAATGACCTTCTTGTCAAACCTCACTACACCACCACCAGCGCCCACCACCGCTACCACCGCTGTCCCACCGTCCCACCGTCCCACCGTCCCACCGTCCCACCGTCCCACCGTCCCACCGTCCCACCGTCCCACCGTCCCACCGTCCCACCGTCCCACCGTCCCACCGTCCCACCGTCCCACCGCCCGCCGCCTGCCGCCGACGGGAGCCGTCATAAATCTGGTGTTGGTCGGGAGGGGGTCGCCGGGGCCCGGGCCGGTGTGCTGCACCGCTCGGTTAATACAGCGCTGTGGACCCCACGCACGCCGCGACGATCCCTCACCTGGCGACGACAGGCGCACAATGTTAATTGCCACGATTTAAAATGTAATTGAGCGTCGGCAGTGCTGCGTGCTCGGTACGTCTGGCTGTGCTGACTATTTGTCTCCGACTGACCACGGACGAGTTAGGAGTCAGCTGGCGTGAGACAGTGAGGAAGAGGCTGGCACTGCTCTGTCTCCAGCCACTCCAGCCGCTGCGGCCCGGCTGGGTCCGCGCACCGCGGGCCTCCAGCCACTGCAGCCGCTGCGGCCCGGCTGGGTCCGCGCACCGCCGGCCACTTCAATTAGTGTGTTTGAACAGCTCGAATTCATTACGCACGGCTCGTTGACGAGGGCAGGGAGGTTCGAGTCGGGAGAAGCACGAACAGGGCAGACACCGGGGCCGGGAGAGTGAGGGCAGAGATCAGGTGACCGGTGTGGTGTGTGAGGACCCGTGATCAGGTGACCGGTGTGGTGTGTGAGCGATTCTCGTGGATCAGGTGACCGGTGGTGGTGTGTGTAAGGACCGAGACAGAAGGTGACCGTGGGTGTGTGTGAGGCCCGAGATCCAGGTGACCGTGTTGGTGTTGTGAGGGACCCGAGATCAGGTGACAGTGTGGTGTGTGAGGACATGAGATCGAGGTGACGGTGTGGTGTCGTGAGGACCCGGATAGGTGAACCCAGTGTGGTGTGTTGAGGACCCGAGATACAGGTGACCGGGGTGTGGTGTGTGAGGACCCGAGATCAGGTGACCGGTGTGGTGTGTGAGGACCCGAGATAGGTTACCAGCGACGAAGGTCATATAGGGTGCAGAAGTGTCGGGGGGATTGAGTGGGAGGTCAGGATTGCGAGAGTTGGTTCACCCGTGGTCTATAAGCCGGAGGAGTTGGTTCACCCGTGGTCTATAAGCCGGAGGAGTTGG
>VOPJ01000464.1:0-20237 GCA_014673585.1 Semibalanus balanoides
TTTTAAAGTTGATTATTTATATGCAACACACATAGGTGTAATGTTAAAATCTGAAAATGTTGATGCATCCCTCTGTCCTACCCCCACACTTCAGACCCCCATGGACCATGGTCCTAAGAGGGTATGGTGCTTGTGCTTGGTCCACAAATCAAACATGCATGTATTGGCAGGGCCCACCTAAACCCAGCGTTTTAGTTATTGTGAGCTAAAGTCTCAAACAATTGTTTGTATGTATAATAAGCTAAATTAAATGTCTGCAATTTGTAAGCAAAATTGTAGCTATGCTGTTGAAAGCCTTGTGCTGTTATTTGACAACTTTGTTTTGAGCTAGGTACTTAGCTTTCAATGTCACACAAACTTGCCACACACAATAGGTACTAATCAGCTGGGTATTATTTGAGTCAAATGTATTTTTTTCTAAACTTGGTCATTGGCTATAATCTTGGTCAGAATCAGTTGGTGAAACCCCTACTAGTGGCTCAGTTAAGTTCAGCTCAGTGGATGTGGTATAAGCTTTTCTCTTCAACATCCTGTATTGTTGTCCACTGCCCCACCAATTTTTATTTTGGCCATACCATCTTTTTAGGGGGGCGTGTTCGGCCGTTTTGACACAAATCTTTGCATGGTTAAGCACTCGTGTAGAGGTGTGTGTTGAGGGAAAGTGTGAGCAAAAACAGGTGTCGGTAGATAATTGATTGTTCTTTCAGATGGCAATCTCGAAATTTCAAAGTTTTGAATTTTGAAATCCATTTTTTTTTTTACTTTTTTCCAAAAATGGTACAAGTTTTTCATTAGGTTTTAAAAACAGAATATATATATAAGAGAAAACATGTCAATATTTTTTAAGTTTAAGGGTGATATCTAAATATTTGTTGACCTGATGTCAGGTCAAATGCTTACATTCCGATATGAATATATGTTGAAAAATGAAAAATAAGGGTTTAATGCATTTTATCAATCCAATTATTTCAGTACATGCATATTGGCCCTTCTTGACTTGACAGCGATCAAATTTTTAGTCAGTGCCTTTTGGAAGGTTATTCAAAGGCAGACTGGTAATGACTCAGAGTTAGTCCATGAGTTGACTCATGAGTCAGACATTTTTGGATGGTCATGAGTTGAGTCGACTCAAGTTTGTAAACGCGCACTTGAAGTAAGAGTCGAGCATTAATTTGTTGAACAGCACTTGAGTCAAGAGTTAGTCAGTCTTCGTTGTGAGTCAACTTGAATCAACTCAAAATGTGAGTCAAATGCAACAAGGGACATAGCCAAGGGGGTGTGGCGAGTGCCCCTTCACCTGAACAAAACCCAATTTCTCTAGATAGAATGCGATTGTCTGACACCGACCCCTACCTAACCCCCCTTCCTTGTCCAACTCAAGTAAATTAAACTTTTGATGGAGTACTGGTCGAACTCAAAGTTTTTAAGTAGACCGATCATTTGTTAAAACTGGCAGCTGGAGTCATATGGTTGAGTCGATCATTTTTAAAGATACTTAGTATGGTTGAGTCGACTCATTTTGTTTTTAAAACCACTTGAGTCAAAGAGTCGAGTCAGTTCTTTGGCTCTTGAGTCAGACTTGAGTCAACTAAAAAAATATGAGTCATTACAAGGCTGATTCAAGGTCATTAACACGTTTGTATCAATAACTCGTGACATGAGCAATATAGAAACTTGCAAATGGTCTCAAAACGTTTGTCTCGTCAATACGCATCTTTTTATATGCAGTTTGACCGACTTATTTCACCTTGACCTTGACCCGGGGTCAAATTTTCGATTTGACAAAGTTAGTATGATTCATACCGCAATGACGAGAGAAACACGATGGTGTCAAAATAATTACTCTATACGTTTTAGATAAGAAGTTATTAACGAACAAACTTTTGCTGAGAAACATTTAACATTTGTTGACCTCTACAGCCCAAATCATGAACCTGAGGTCCTTTCTGATGCCATGGTGGCGAAAGACAATTAAAACTGCTATACTGTACGTTTTCGGATTCCTCCTAGCTGCTATAGTTTCCGAGATAATGGCAAGTTTTCCTGAAAATATCATGTTTTGACAAATATGACTTCTGATGACGTCATTTGACCTTGAAGATAGTGACCCAAGGTCACCAAAATTCATCAAAATACAGTTCATTGTCGACCCTAACCACGTACCAAGTTTCATGTTTCTAGCTCTTATGGCAGCCGAGATCTGAAGGGGGCGAATAAGCCCCCCCCCCTCCCGACAGATTCGTATACTTTTCATCCCTCCAGGAATAGAAGGGAATATACTCCAGGAAGGAATAGACTAGGGAAATAAATGTTTCCAAACATGGAAGAAACTATGATATTAAACAAATGGTGTAAGTGATGTTTTCTATTCTTATTTTATATGAGATGACCATCCAATGGCGTCGCCACGGGGTGTGTGGCAAGCGGGGCACCCCCCCAACCTCTGATTGGGGCCCCCTGAGATCGTTACAGATCCGAGGAGCTTTTGAGGTCGGAAAAAATGGAGTTAGGGTTGACTAGTGACCACGTCCAGAGGTTTGCCACTCAACACTAAATATCCTTTTTTTCCTTGTGGGATTCCATTATATCTCTTGAAAATTGTTTAGTATCTGAGGTCCCGATCCGGGTGAATCTTCGATATTTATAAACTGATATGATGATCTCAGTTGATCTGGGATCAACCTACCCCTCCCCCTGGTTAACAACATATGGCGGAGGAACAAAATTGTATTCTTCCATTGACGTCCCTCTAATGAGAAAAATCCTGTTGCCCCCACCTCCAGCCTATAAATATTGGCGACGCCACTGTGATTTCACCAAAGACTTCAGGTTTATAGTCAGAAGGCCCAGTTGGCCTCTATGTTCAAAACCAGAATCTTTGACTGTTTATACCCCTTAGTCCTAACCACCAGACCAATGCTAGTGGGCTGCAGAGTCTAAATGAGGCAAATTTATGACTTGTGTTTGGATGAAACCCCAAAGCATCAGAGGGCGTAGCCAAGGAAAGGGGACCCGGGGGCCACTGCCCCCTCACACTGAGCAAAATAAATTCACACTATATAAAATGGGATTCTCCGATGACCCCCCCCCCCCCCGGGTCAGCAGCATATGGTTGAGCAATTTTTTCCGACGTGGTCCCCCCAGCGAAAAATCCTGGCTACGCGCCTGCAAAGTACCCTCAAAGTTAGAGGATACTCATGGCCTAAACACATCTACCATAAGACCTCCACCTTAAGTGAAACACATTGTTTCTTTTTACGTGTGTGTGTGTGGTATAACCTTTTAGATATCTTTCCCCACTTTATGTCAGTCTTTTGTATTTAATTATTGTCTTTCAATTGGTCGTCACGTTTACATGTGGCTTGATTCCAGACTTCACTGGGAACTGTAATTCAACCATAAAATGTTGAAGTTTTGTAGACTCATAATATGTGAGTCTGAGAAGGCAGGCATTTCTGGCTTGAGAAGACAAAGGCCACAGAACAGTATCATGTTGTAGGTCAAGCATTCACCTATGGCCAGCATCACCAGCAAGGATTATGCAGAAAGTGGTAAGTTAAACACCCTTCAAAATATACCCTGAATTCCCCTTCACCTGGAAACTATTTCCAAAAATATTATCATCCGCCTGCACTTGTTTGCTATGAACTGGATATTCCTTCTAAGTTTTCGACAAATACTGACGATTGACGAAAGTTATTTGCGCTGCATGAATCGATACACATCATGCATTGCTGTTTGACGTTGTGCAGGTGAGAGCACAGTGAATGCCGATGAGATCGCCAAGTTCAGCCGGCTGGCGGGACAGTGGTGGGATGAGACTGGAGAGGTGCGCCCACTGCATGCAATGAATGAGCTCAGGTGAGACAGTGGTGGGATGAGACCGGAGAGGTGCGCCCTCTGCATGCTATGAATGAACTCAGGTGAGACAGTGGTGGGATGAGATCGGAGAGGTGCGCCCACTGCATGCTATGAATGAGCTCAGTGGGCAGTGTGGGATGAAGACCAGGAGAAGGTGCGCCCACTTGCATGCTAAGATGAAGCTCGGTGAGCAGGGGTCGGGATAGACCGAGAGGTGGCGCCCACTGCATGCTATGAAAAAAATGGGAAAAGCTCAGGTGAGAAGTGGTGGGATTGAGACGAGAGGTGCGCCCCTGCATGCTATGAATGCAGCTCAGGTGAAACAGTGGTGGGAATGAAGCCGGAGAGGGTGCGCCCACTGCATGCTATGAAGCGCTCAGTGGACAGTGGTGGGATGAGATCGGAGAGGTCCGCCCATGATGCTATGAATGAGCTCAGGTGAGACAGTGGTGGAATAGCGAGAGGTGCGCCTGCATGCATAATGAGCTCAGGTGAGACGATGGTACAGAGAATGAGACACGGAGAGGTGCGCCCCCTGCATGCTATGAATGGACTCACGGTGAGACAGTGCGTGGGATGAGATCGGATGAGGTGCGCCACTGCATGCTATGAATGAGCTCAGGTGGACGATGGTGGGATAGAACGGAAGAGGTCGCCACTGCATGCTAGAATGAGCTCAGGTGGACAAGTGGTGGCGATGAGATCGGAGAGGGCGCCCCGTCTGCACGCAATGAATGAGCAGGTGAGACAGTGGTGGATGAGACCGGAGAGGTGCGCTCACTGCAGCTATGAAGTGAGCTCAGTGAGACAGTGGTGGGATAATGAATGAGCTCAGGTGAGACAGTGTGGTGATGAACGCAAAGTGCGACCCACTGACAGCTATGAATTCAGCTCATAGACATGGCTGAGAGATGAGAGTCGCCCACATGCATTGCATATGAATGTAGCTCATGAGACAGGGTGGATGAGACCGAGAGTGCCCACCTGCATGCTATGAAATGAGCCAGTGAACAGTGGTGGATAGACCGAGAGGTGCGGCCCACTGCATGCTATGCAATACTTCAGTGAACATGGGATGAAGAGAGAGTGCGCCCACTTCATGCTAGAATACTACAGGTGAGACAGTGGGGGATGAGACTGAGATGTTGCCGCCCACTGCATGTATGAATGAGCTCATGGACCAGTGGTGGTAGACCCGGAGAGTGCGCCCTCTGCATCTATTGAATATTCTCAGGTGAGACAGTGTGGATAGACCGGAGAGGTTGCGCCCACTGCATGCTATGATATGAGCTCAGGTAGACAGTGGATAGGACCGGAGACGGGCGCCCACTGCCATCTATGAATATCCTCATGAGACGAGTGTGGGATGAACCGAAAGTTCGCCCACTGCATGCTATGAATACTCAGTAGACATGTGGGATGAACCGGAGAGTGCGCCCACTGCCATGCAATGAATGATCTCATGTGAGACCGTGATGAAACCGGAGAGGGCCCCTCTGCATGCTGATGAATGACTCAGTGAGACAGTGTGGATAGACCGAAAGGCGCCCCACTGCCCCATGCTATGAATGAGCTCAGTGAGACAGTGTGGATAACCGTGATAGGTCGCCCACTGCATGCTATGAATGAGCTTCAGTATACAGTGGGGGATGAGACCGGAGATGTTGCCCCATCGCATCTAGAATGAGCTCAATGTGAGACATGTGGATAACCGGAAGTTTCCCACTGCATGCAATGAATGAATCAGGAGACATCGGGGATTGAGACCGGGAGAGGTGCCCCACTGCATTTCTGAAATGAGCTTTCAGTGAACATGGTGGATGAGATCTGAGATGTGCGCCACTGCATCTATGAAAGCTCAGTTTGAGACAGTGTGGATGAATCGGAAAGAGTGGCTCTTTCATGCTATGAAGAGCGCAGGTGAGACAGGGTGGGCATGAACCTGATAGGTGCGCCCACTTCATTGTCTAATGAATGAGCTCAGTAACATGTGGGATGAACCGGGAGAGGTGCCCCACTGCCATTCAATGAATGAGCTCAGTGGAACAGTGTGCATGAGACCGGAGAAGGTGCGCCCTCTTCATGCTATTGAATGAGCTCAGTGAACAGGGGATAACCGGAGAAGGCTGCGCCACCACTTCATCGCTATGAATGAGCTCAGTGAACAGTTGTGGATGAGACCGAGAGGTCCCCTCTGCATGCTATAGAATAGCTCAGGTGAGACAGTGGTGGGATGAGACCAGAGGGCCCCTCGCTGCTATGAATTGAGCTCATGTAACCAGTGGGGGATGAACGAGAGGGCGCCCCTCTGATCTATAATAGCCAGTTGAACAGTGTGGGGAGATCGAGAGGTCGCCTCGCATGCTATGAAGACCAGTAACATGTGATGAAACCGAAGAGGTCGCCCACTGCATGCGATGAAGGAGCTCAGGTGAGACAGTGTGGATAGATCCGAAGTGCCCCTCTTCATGTATATGAGCTCAGTGAGACAAGATGGGATGATCGGAGATGGCGCCCACTCATGCTAATGAATGAGCTCATTGAGACAGTGTGATGAGATACGGAGAGTCGCCCCACTGCATGCTATGAATAGCTCATGAACAGTGGTGGATGAGACCGATGAGTGCGCCCTCTTCATGCTATGAAGAGCTCAGTAGACAAGGTGATGAGATCGGAGAAGTGCGCCCACTGCATGCTAGAATGAGCTCAGTGAGACAGGGATGAGATCGGAGAGTGCGCCCCACTCATCTATGAAATGACTCAGTGAGGACCATGTGGGATGGAAGACCCGAGAGTGCGCCCACTGCATATAATGAGCATCAGTAACAGTGTGGATGAGGGACGGAAGTTCGCCCCACGCATGCTATGAATGAGCTCAGTGAAACCAGTGGTGGGATGAGAACGGAGAGTCCCCACTGCATGACAAATGAATAGAAGCTCAAGTAAGACCAGTGTGGAATGAATCGTAGATGCGCCCACTGCATGCTATGAATGACTCATGTGAAGACCAGTGTGGGATGAGACCGGAAGGTGCGCCACTGCATAATGCTATGAATGACTCAGTAGCATAGTGGATGAACCGGAGAGGTGCGCCCACTGCACGCTATGAATGACTCAGTGAACAGTTGGATGAACCGGAAAGTCCCCTCTCTTCTATGAAGACTCAGTGAACAGTGGAGGGATGAACCGGAGAGGTGCAGCCCTCTTCATGCTATGAATGAACTCAGTAGACAGTGTGATGAGACCCGGGGGTGCCCCTATCAATCTATGATGAGCTCATGAACAGTAGGATGGGAATGAGACGAGAGGTGCGACCCACATAAGCATGCAATGAATGAGGCCAGTGAGACAGTGGTGGATGAGACCGAGAGGGCGGCCCCCCAACTTGGGCATGCTTATGAATAGCTCAGGTGAACAGTGGTGGATGAGACCGAGAGCGCCCTCTGCATGCTAGAATGAGCTCAGGTAGACCAGGTGGAGAGATCGAAGGGCGCCCACTCATGCATAATGAGCTCAGGTGAGACAGTGGTGGATGAGACCGGAGATTGCGCCCCACTTCATTGCTATGAATGACTCAGTGAGACAGGTTGGGATGAACCCGAGAGTGCCCCACTGCATGCTATGAATGAGCTCAGAACAATGGTGGATGAACCGGAAGGTGCGCCCACTTCATGCTATGAATGAGCTCAGGTGAGACAGTGTGGATGAGATCGGAGAGTGCGCCCACTGCATGCTATTAATGACCAAGGTGAACATTGTGGGATGAAGACCGGAGAAGGTGCAGCCCACTTCATCTATGAAATGACTCAGGTTGAAGACAGTTGGATAACCGGAAGTGCCCCACTGCATGCTATGAATGAGACTCAGTGAGACATGTGGGATAGCCGAGAGGGTGCGCCCATGCATGCTATGAATGAGCTCATGTGGAGACAGTGTGGATAGACCGAAAGGTGCCCCTCGCAGGCTATGATAGCTCAGTAGACAGTGTGTATGAGACCGGAATTCGAGCCACTGCATGCTATGGAATAGCCAGGTGAGACCAGTGTGGATGAACCGGAGAGGTGCCCCTCTTCATCTATAATGAGCTCATGTGGACCATGTTGTGGGATGAGACCGGAAGTGCCCCACGCATCTATTGAATGAGCTCATAGACAGTGTGGGATGAGATCGGAGAGGTGCGCCCACTGCATGCTATGAATGAGCTCAGGTGAGAGGGACGGCAAGGAGGCACTGATTTCACGGCTCGCGCCATATTGGCCACTTTGTGAGACTCGCCGAGTGCACTGTGTGGTCCATTGCGTTGTCTACTACAGCAACATAATTGTCACTTGACCTTGCCATCAGAGTGCCATGTTGTGCGTATGTATTCCATGGGGTTAGAGTCCGGAAGACTTATCTCGCTGTGATTACTAACATTAACTAGTCTATTTGTATTTCTTCCTAATTAGGCACAAGTATAACAAGTATATCATAGTATGTATTTCCTGTTCAACCATGCATGATTTTTAAGCGACGGAACCTCTGACTGCCCTCTTCCCTCCTCTCAGGCTTACCTCTGACCGTGACGTCTGTGGTACGGTGCCGACCTCGACTGCCCCTCCTCTTCAGGTACCTCTGATCCGTACGGCTGGTGGTACGGTTGCTGGACCTCTGACTGTCCCCTCCTCTCATTACTCTGATCCCGTGACGCTCTGTGGACGGGCCTCCTGCTGCCTGTCCCCTCCTCTCAGGGTACCTCTGATCCGTGACGGTCTGGGGTACGGGTGCCGCCTGCTGAACTTCCCCTCCTCTCAGAGTACCCTCTGATCCGTTGACGGCCGGTGTACCGTGCCGGACGCTCTGACTGTCCCCTCAACTCAGGTTACCTCTGATCCGTGACGGCTGGTGGTACGGTCCGTCCTGCTGACTTCCCTCCCTCAGGGTACCTCTGATCCTGAACGTCTGGGTACGGTGCCGTCCTGTGACGTCCCCTCCCCTCAGGGTACCTCTGATCCGTGACGGTCTGGTGGGTACGGGTGCCGTCCTTCTGACTGTCCCCCTCCTCTCAGTACCTCTACCGTGACGTTTCTGGTGTGTACGGTGCTGGACCTCTGACTGTCCCCTCCTCTCAGAGGTACCTCTTTATCCGTGACGTCTGTGGACGTCCGTTTCTGCGACTGTCCCCTCCTTCAGGGTTACCTCTGATCCGACGTTCTGTGGGTACGGTGCCGCCTCTGACTGTCCCCTCCTCTCAGGGTACCCTCTGATCCTGACCGTTTCTGGTGTTACCGTGCCGTCCTTCGGACTGTCCCCCTCCTCTCGTACCTCTGATCCCGTCCCGTCTGGGCTACGGGTGCCCGTCCATGCTGACTGTCCCCTCCCCTCAGTGGTACCTCTGATCTACGGCAATACTCTTGTGGTACGAGGCCCGGACCTTCTGACTTCCCCCCTCTCAGGGTACCTCTGATTCCTGACGGTCTGGTGTTTGTACCTTCTCTTACCACTCTCTGACTGTCCCCCTTCCTCTCAGAGGCCTCTGATCCCTGTTGTCGGTCTGTGTGTACGGTCTCTCTGCCGAACCCCCTTTACCCCTCCCCTCAGACCGTACCTCTGATCCTTGACCGGCTGGTGTTACGGTGCCTTCTCTGTCTATCGTCGGCTCTCTCTCTCCTCTCAGGACCTCTGAATCCTGACCGCTGGTTTGGGTACGGTGCCTCCTGCGTGAGCTTTCCCCTTCCCTCAGCGGGGTACCTCTATCCTGTACTCGGTGGGGGACCCGTGCCGTCATCTTATCTCCTTCTCTCTCCGTACCTCTATCCGTGATCTCTGGTATCTCTCTCCTGCGACTGTCTCTTCTCCTCTCTCTCTATGACCTCTATCCGTGACGGTCTGTGTGACCGTCGCGTCCTCTGACTCCCCCTTTCTCAGGGATACCTCTTATCCGTGACGGTTTCTGTGGTACGGGGTCCGTCCTGCCTGACTGTCCCCTCCCCTTCCTTCTCAGGTACCCTATCCGTGACGTCTGGTGGTACCGTCCGGACCTTACGTCCTCTCCTTTATCTCTCTATCTACTTCTTGTGTTACGGTGCCTCCTTCTGACTTCCCCTCCCCTTCAGGACCTTACCGTGACGTCTGCTGGGTATGATGCCGTCCTGCTGACGTTCCCCCTCCCCTCATACCTTGATCCGTGACGCTGGCGTACGGTGTTATTGCTGGAGAGCGCTCTGACTGTCGCTCCGCGTTCGAGTGCTTCAGGGACCTCTATCCGTGACGCTGGTGGGTACGGTCCTGACCTCGACTGTCCCCTCCTCTCAGGGTACCTCTGATCCGTTGACGGTCTGTGGTACGGTTGCCGACCTCTGACCGTCCCCTCCTTCAGAGGTACCTCTATGATCGACGTCTGTGGTACGTGCCGGACCTCTGACTGTCCCCGCCTCTCAGGTAACCTCTATCCGTGACGTCTGGATGGTACGGGCCGTCCTTCTGGACTGGCCCCTCCTCTCAGGTACTCTGATCCTACGGTCTGGGTGGGTACGGGGCCGGGACCTCTTGACTTCCCCTCCTCTACAGTACCTCTGATCCGTACGTCTGTGGTACGGTGCCAGAACCTTATTCCTGACTGTCCCCTCCTCTCAGGACCTCTATCCTGTGACTGTCTGTTGGCGGGTGCCTCCTGCTGACTGTCCCTCCCTCAGGTACCTCTGAATCCGTGACGTCTGTGTACGGGTGCCGACCTCGACGGTCCCCTCCTCTCAGGTACCTCTGATACCGTGACGTCTGAGGGTACGGGGTGCCGTCCTGCTGACTGTCCCCCCTCTCAGGTACTCTGATCCGTACGTTATGGTGGGTACGGGTGCCGGATCTGACTTCCCCTCCTCTCAGTAACTCTGAACCGTGACGTCTGGTGGGTACGGGTGCCGTCCTGCTGACTGTCCCCTCCTCTCAGGGTACCTCTGTTCCATGACGGTCTGGTGGGTATGGGTGCCGGACCTCTGACCGTCCCCTCCTCTCAGGGTACCTCTGATCCGTGACGGTCTGGTGGGTATGGGTGCCGTCCTGCTGACTGTCCCCTCCCCTCAGGGTACCTCTGATCCGTGACGGTCTGGTGGGTACGGGTGCCGTCCCTGCCGACCAGCGCCTCTCTGCCCGGCCGCTGGCCGGTCTCCGGCTGCTGGATGTTGGCTGCGGTGGTGGGCTGCTCTCAGAGCCGCTCGCCAGGCTTGGTGCTGAAGTCACCGGCATCGACGCTGCCGAGGATAATATTCAGGTGTGGTGAGCAAATGTCGCCTGATAGATGACGTGGAGTATAGGAGCTTACATGTCACGAGTATTTTCTAAATCAGATTTTTGCATTTATTTATTCGTACATTTGTTTTTGGGAGCAGATATTGCTGTTCATGGGCCTCCGCTCGTCCCAATAAACATTTCGATGTCGGGCCGACGTAGGCAGATGTCGGCATCTCGGCAGCGGCATCCCGACGTCGGCCCGATGTTGGCCCAACGTCCAGCCGAGGTCCAACCGACGTCGGCTGGACCTCGGCTGGACGTCGGCATAGACGGACATATACGGCGTCCAGCCGACGTCTTGCCGACGTCGGCCTGTTGACTGGGGTGGTCTGACGGTGACTGAGTTGCTGCTGTGCCCGTGTTGTGGCCGTGTCCGTGCTGCGGTACCACCAGGTGGCAGAGCTGCACGCGGCCCAGGACCGCAGGCTCCACTCGGCCGGTCTGCAGCCGCCCCGCTACCTCTGCAGTTCAGTCGAACAGCTGGCCGCCGAGCAGCCGCGCGCCTTCGACGCCGTGGTCGCCTCCGAGGTGCTCGAACACGTCGATAATCAGCCGATTTTCCTCGACATGTGCTGCCAAATGCTACGGGTGAGTCCGGCTTTGTGTTACCAAATGCTTCAGGTGAGTCCGGTTATGTGCTGCTAAGTAACGCGGTTGAGTTTGGGTGTGAGCAGCCAAATGCTGTGGTGGGTGAGTCTAGCTGTGTGCTGCCATACAATACGATAAACCAAACCAGGTGCGTTAGCTAACAGTAGGTATGTGTGTTCGGATGTGCGCTGTTCTATGGGATGGTATTGTCTTTTTAAACTGCTGGAAACAGCTGCTAGTTTGATACCGTGCACCGTGTGATAAGTATGCACGTCTCCTGTGTGGGGGGTGCTGACGATATTGTCTCTGGTTTCCGGTGTGTCCCGGCAGCCGGGCGGATCCCTGTTCATCACCACGCTGAACCGCAGCCAGTGCTCGTGGCTGGCCGCCGTGCTGGCGGCAGAGTACGTGCTGCGCCTGCTGCCGGTCGGCACCCACGACTGGAACAAGTTCATGCCGCCCGAGGAGGTGCACAGTGTCCTGGCCGCCAGTGAGTAGCGCCCGCAGCCCCGCTCCTGGCTGTGAGAGCAGCAGCCGCGCTTCCCTGTCCCCGCTGGTTGTCATCTGGACATGCCTCCCACCACAGCCTCGGAAAGTCTGGTTCTTATCTTGGTCAGACCACTCCTGATTCGTCAGGTTAATGTTATGCCTTGTTGGTGGTGAAAACTCAGAAGCAGACGCAAATGCGGTCTAATTCTAGACCAGGATACAATAATGAACTTGCTTGCCCAATTTGTTTTCTTTTCGGAATTCTGCTCAGCGATCCGCTCCAAAAGGTTTAATTTATTCATTGTGGCGGTCGCCGCGCGACTTATTGATTGTGACGATCGCCCATGTGCCGATTTTTCCCAGGAAAAGTTGCGCGGCGATCTCCGCTTACGCAGCTCATTCCACTGTACTCACGTGCCGCTGCCTGTGTCCGCGTCTGATTGCAGACGGTCTGTCGCTGCGTCTTCAGCACGGTCTGCGCTATAACCCGGTCAGCGGTCGCTGGAGCTGGACCGCCGACTGCTCGGTCAACTACGCCATGCATCTGGTGGCGCCCCTCGATGATCCCGAGGTGTAACCCCACAGTCGACCCCCTTCTCCGACGTCGAAAGTGTGGCAGTGTCTACCTGCTGTGCCATGTATATTGTGGTGTGTGTGTGGAGGGGGGGGGGGACATGTGTTTTTCGATGTCCCGAGTTTGTGTTTCAAGAGCGCGTTGTTCCAGTACTGAGGTCGTAATGTGTAGAAACTGATGTGATTTACAACAGTGTGGTGTGGTATTCTTGAATGCAGAAAAGGAGCGATCTAGGTGATAGCCGTTCCAGTCAAATACAAAGCTTCCTGTACGATAGATATTTATCGTGACAAACACATTATAAACAATTTTCACGACAGACACAATGCACTTGATAAAACAAGTTATATACGTTCACATAATATACACATTTTACACTAGGATTGCACAGAGAACGCATACGAATCAGCTGTACTTGACAACAGCTGGTTTGTATGTTGATGCGTAGGAGTATGTAATGAGTCGGATGCATCAGATCATTTTCAAAGGTGGTAGCACCTACACTTACAGATCGTAGACTGGGGTAGTGGGGTAAGAGCACAGCAGGGTGGCTGCTGCTATCAGTAGTGATGACACCTATAACTCAAATCATCCTCACAGAATACCGGCTGCAGGTGGAGTCGGGAGACGAACCCCTGCCAGCAGAGGACTGTGGCTCATAATTGGGAGGAGTAACACAGCAGAGTGGCTGCCGGCCAGGTGGTGCAGTCACTCGGTGAAGTGACTACACCAGGCTGCTGTCACTCGGTGAAGTGACTGCACCGGGCTGCTGTCACTCGTGAAGTGACTGACCAGGCTGCCTGTACTCGGTGAGTGACTGCACCAGCTGCGTCACCTCGGTGAAGGACTGCACCAGGCTGCTGTACTCGATGAATGACTGCAGCCAGCTGCTGTCACTCGCTGAAGTGACTTCACCAGTGCTGTCCTCGGTGAGTTTGACTTCACCAGGCTGCTGTCACTCGGTGAAGTGACTTCACCAGGCTGCTGTCACTCGGTGAAGTGACTGCACCGGGCCGCCGTTTAGGCAGTGCTGAGCTGTGTGGAGACTCTGAGCACCGTAGTCTAGGTGGCGCTGACTGGTCAGTCGGTGGCTGGCAGGACCTGACTCGGGGACGACGCCAGCTGCACCAGAAGCTGGGTCGACTGCGGCTCGGCGGCCGTGTGCTGCTGGTGATCTCCCTCGTCGATGTCAAGCACGGCCATCGGCTCCATCTTCTGCTGCGACTGCTGCAGCATCTGTCAACAGAGAGAGCCAAGATCGGTGTCCGTCAGTCCACCTCAGCCAAGTGGCAATAGCATGGCGAGATGACACTCTACATCAATTCAATGGTAACAGTACCCTGAGACAGACGGTACGTACAACGTGCTATGTCCTCCTGGCGAAAACAAGTATGAACCTTACCTCGGCGTTAACGACAGACGACAAATCAAACTCACAACTTACACGTTATTCTGGCGATAGAGCGGAATTTCGCACCGCGTGCGGTAACAAAGACGAACTTAACTTTCCTCTGGTGCGCGAATCTGACGACAGACAACCCCCGTAGAGAAGCCAGCAGTGAATCCCACCCTTTCCTTCACTTTTCACCCTCCTCACTCCCTATCAAAGCAGCAGTGAACTCACGGTATGCGCCGTCTGCTGCAGTAGACACAGCTCCTGCACCTGGTTGTCTGTACGGTCGTGTTTCGCCCGTAGATGCATCTGCATCTTGTACCGTCGAGTGAAGCCCTGACCACACAGCGGACACACGTGCGCGCGCGAGGCGCTGTGGATGCCCTCGTGGCAGCGGAGGTCGCCCCGGTCACGGAACGCCCGGTCACACTGGCTGCACTTGAACGGTCGATCCCCTGGCGGCGGAGAGACAGCACATTAAGGCAACAGCAACCAGTCAGATGTCAGATGATATCGGACACAGGCAACAACGGACACACACATTTAGGATACACCGGACACTGAAGGTTTTTAGCCCCTCGACGGTACTGCTGATGTAGCATTGCTCAGCGCAATCTGCAGCTGTATTCCCCCCCCCCCAAAAAAAAAAAAAAAAACGCTTAAAAATGCATACCATGTCAATCACTGTCATGATCTGATCTACACCAACTCATTGGGCGCCAAGTGACCATAGTAGTCGGTCTGCCTCAAAAACCGTCATCATCATCATCATCTCCAACTTATTGAACATGGCAGCCAGAGAGGCCGCTGGCCCAGCAGTGGCATGCATCCGGTCGTCTGGCAGGGCCGGCGGTAGCCAACTGACCTGTGTGTTTGCGCTGATGCCTCTCCAGGGAGCGCTTCAGCAGGTACGGTAGCCAACTGACCTGTGTGTTTGCGCTGATGCCTCTCCAGGGAGCGCTTCAGCAGATACGACGACGAGCACAGAGTGCACGAGAAGCGGCGGTCGTCGTTGTGTTTCCTCTGGTGCGCCTCCAGCGCCTGCCGCGTGCGCAGCCGTTTGCCGCACATGTCGCACTGGAACGGGAACTGATCCTGCAGGACACACACGGGGCACGTCAGTGCTGACGTAACGAGACAGCCGCGGTTAGCCCGTCAGGAGCACACGCCGACGCGGCGGCTGATTGAAAACAACCGAGCAGACGCACCGTCCAAACGACCGAAACACTCCAGCGCTCTCCACCCCGAGATAGCCACGCATTAAACCGTCGTCATATCCATCCACGTTCACATCAGGTGTCTGTCACAAAGTCCATTGTAAGCATACCATAACAGCCTCAAAGCTGTCGCAACAAAATTAACATCCGTATAAATGCAATACAGCCGAAACCTGAGGTGAAATGCGATTTACTGAACACTTAACATCTTGCTGGCATAGGCACGCGCCGTCGCGCCATGCACCATGCCGTTCGGCGACAGCTGACATAGACTGACCGTATGCACCATGGCGTGTGTGCGCAGGTTGCCCCGCTGACTGAAGCCCCGGCCGCACACGTCACAGGTGTATGGTCGGTCACCGCTGTGCGTGCGCACGTGATCGTCCAGGTGCAGACGGCGCAGGAACACCTTGTCGCACTGGTCGCAGCTGTGCAGACTGCGACGCTCGTGAAACCTGGCGGGGAAGCGAGACCGGGACGGGGTCACCGGTCACTCAGTCGGCCCGGCTGGGACGGTGTAACATCTCACACGAATGGACAGGGCTCACGGGTCCATCAGTCGCCCCGACTGGGACGGTGTAACATCTCACAGAATGGACAGGGCCCGGGTCACTCATCGGCTCCGACTGGGACGGTGACTTTCTCACAGAATGGACAAGGGTCACGGGTCATCAGCTCGGCCCGACTGGGACGGTGTAAAACATCTCCAGAATGGACCAGGGCTCACGGTCACTCTTCGGCCCGACTGGACGGTGTAACATTCACAGAATGGAAGGGCTCAGACAGGGTTCACTCAGTGGCCCGACTGGGGGACGGTGTAAACAACTCACAGAATGACAGGCTTCACGGTCAATACAGTCGGGCCCGGCTGGGACGGTGTATACATCTCACCAGAATGGACTAGGGCTCACGCGGTCACTCATCGGCCCGACTGGGACGGTGTAACATCTCACAGAATGGACAGGGTCAGGGTCACTCAAGTCGGCCGGCTGGGAGGGTGTAACATCTCACAGAATGACAGGGCTCACGGGTCACTCAGTCGGCCCGTGCTGGGACGTGTAAACATCTCACAGAATGGACAGGCTCACGGGTCACGTCAGTCGGCGCCGGCTGGGACGGTGTAACATCTCACAGAAATGGACAGGGCTCACGGGTCACTCAGTCCGGCCCCGGCTGGGACGGTGTAACATCTACAGAATGGGACAGGGCCTCACGGTCACTCAGATGTCGGCCCGGCTGGGACGGTGTAACATCTCACAGAATGGACAGGGCTAACGGTCACTCAGTCGGCCCGGCTGGGACGGTGGGACATTTCCATAAATATAATGGACGGGGGTCACTAGAACAGCGCTACGGGTTACGAGAGGTGTACTGACACAAGCTGACCATACTTCCCACATAGGCAGCAGGCAATTAACATGCGAGACGCGTTCTTTCTCGAGGTATTAAGGTTCCTGAACGGAATAATGGCGACAACTTCAGGACACCAGAGCACAATACAAACCCAATGCAATGTGGAGGAGAAAAACATGTCTTTAACACACGCGTATATGCAGATCCCCAGTGTAGTATCCAGTACTCTGTTCCCGAGCTCCTACCTGTTTGATGTGTTCCCTCAGATAGTATTTCTGGCTGAATGTTTTGATGCAGAGGTGGCACTGGTTGGCAGAGCCCTCCTGTGTGTGGGCGGCCTCGTGCTGCCTGAGTCGCGCCGGCC
Organism: Semibalanus balanoides; assembly: GCA_014673585.1. Classification (NCBI taxonomy): domain Eukaryota; kingdom Metazoa; phylum Arthropoda; class Thecostraca; order Balanomorpha; family Balanidae; genus Semibalanus; species Semibalanus balanoides. Next base: position 17,106 of record VOPJ01000464.1, read on the forward strand.
GCTGGAACGTCTTACTACAGTACCGGCAGGTCAGCCGATCATCCTGTGATCACAGACAGGCCGGGTCAAATACAGCCACACATACCGACGGGGAGCCGGGTCAAATACAGCCGTACAGACAGACGGGGAGCCGGGTCAAATACAGACACACGGACAGACGGCTCTCTCAGACGGGATTAAAGGGAATGTTTCACCATTTCACGAAAGTTTGTCAAAATATACGCCGGTCTGTAGTACAAATAAATGAAAAAGGTACCTAAGTCCTGCTGAAAATAAAAACGATGGTGATATTTGTTTCTCGAAAAGTCACTTAACTTTATACAAATTAAACTTTTAAATTTGAGGACAATGACGTCATTATTGAGCTATAGAGACTTTTACATAACGGCCAACAATAATGGCTATCACAGTTTAACTTTAAAACCAATACAAAGGTGAAACATTACCTTTAAAATCAACAAAGCGAGATGTTTAAGCGTGTAATTACTTATTGTGCCCATTGACAACAGCTTCAGCTAATAAAGGGTGGAGCCGATTTCAGAGTCGGAGTCAACTCTGGAGGGTCGGAGTAGTAGTTACCTGAATACCGATCGACTCCGCAGCCCTGGTAGCAGTCCTTTTCTTCGGGCTGGCCTTCTCTACGTGTATGTCGACATCCAGCTCGTTGCAGTGAGCGGGGGGTTCTGGCGACCCGTCCGACGCCGCCGGAGAAGGCTGCGGCGGCGGTGACGATGGTGGCGGTGGTGGTGGCGGCGGCGGCGGCTCCGAATGGCCCCCTACCATGCTGCGGTAATGGCCAGGCCCGTGCTGTGTGGCAGCCCGCTGCGGCCGGCGACGCGACTGCTGCTGCTGCGGCTGCGGCTGCGGCTGTGGCTGTGGCTCCTGCCCCTGCTGCTGCTGCCCCTTCAGCTGCTCCAGCGGCTGCGGCTGCGGCAGGTACATCCCCGCCGTCTGCCAGTACAGCCGGCGGACGGCGTCGCGCGCCTGACGCAGCTCCTCCTGCAGCTGGTCGAGCCGGTCGGTCAGGTCGAAGCACGCCGAGCAGATGACCTGACTGTGCGCGGCCAGCGGCGCCTCCACGGCGGCCTCCAGCGTGTCGAGCGCTGGCCGCCGACTGCTGCTGGTGCACACGCTGGCGTCGAACAGCGGCAGCCGCTCGCCGTCCGACTGTCGAAAGTTACACACCAGGCAGTGCTCGGCGTCCGACTGTAACGGGACGTCAGACCCCGACTGCAGGGGGTGGTTATCAGCCGAGTCCAGAGAGTCAGCGGCGTCGGTGGGTGCCACGGGCGGCGGTACCGCAGCGTCCACCAGCGCCGACAGCGTGTCCTCCACCACGGCCGGCTTCAGTGTGACGGAGGAGCGGCGAGGCAGATGGGTGAGGACCGCGTTTCCGCTGCCGCCGCCGCCGTCGGGTAGGACGAAGCTGGTCAGCTGGCCGTCAGGAGAGACGAGTACACTGAACGACTCTGGCTCAGCAGCGGGCAGGACGCTGTAGTCGGCCTCGGACACTGGAGTTGCCATCACAGGCTGGGGGTCCAGTTCATCTGGAGCATCCATGTCAGCCCTGTGAGGGAGCAATGGGGTGTTCAGTGCCCTGGAATTGGTAGAGTGTGAAAGGGAATGATGCAATGCAGATATGAGTGATGAGAAACAGATAATCCAGACGTAACAGATTATGAAGAGTCAGTGCTGGCATCCCAATAAACATTTTGATGTCGGGCCGACTTCGAAAGATGTCGGCATCTCAGCAGGCAGTCGGGCCGACATCGGCTACATGTCGGTTATGTCCGCCTATGCCGAGGTCCAGCCGACGTCGGGCCGATGTCGGGCCGACGTCGGCTTAACCTCGGCTGGACGTCGGCATAGGCGGACATATACGACGTCCAGCCGACGTCGGGCCGACGCAAAACCGACGTCGGCCTGACGTCGGCATGTTTATTGGGATGTGTGCTATGGAGTGTTGAATGTCTATTCTGATATACTTTATCAAATCAAAGAGAACTGACAGCCAAATAAAAAGAGGACAAGGAGCTGAGCTAACATCCGAGATCATCAAGTAATGTCACATAGTAGCCTTTTGTATAAATCCTGGATTTTTCCTGTGGAGGCAGAACTTGACAAACAGATGCATGTGGTGGTGAATGTTTATAACTAAATTATGCCATTGATGTCAAGGAGAAATCATGGTGCAGGAAATCAGAGTTAATTAAATTGTACTGCTAAAAGGATTTAGTCACTTTTATCAAATGTGACAGTTTAGGAGACTGGTAGATACAGAACAGCCAAAAGATGGTTAGAGGAATGAATCCCAAAATTCTGACACCATTTTACAAATGCAATATATGGTTTATACGTGCCTTAAGAACTACTCACATGTAGATCTGCCCAGTGTCCTAGGATTGCTTTAGAGCCAGGGTGCCGGGTGGAAAATTCAGACTGAAAATCAGCAAAAAGAGTGGAAAATTATACCTTAAAAAGAGCCTTTTTCAAGAATTTACACGTCTTCCTATCAAACAAAACTTGATGAATTTTTTACTTTTCATGTATTAAAATAAAGGAGTGAAAAATAATATCAAAAGTGAAAAAGAGTGGAAAATAACCCTTAAAATTGGACAAAAGGAGTGGAATATTATTTCTTGTAGAGTGTCGCTTTACACCCAAAATACCCAGTCCTAGGCCACTGGATCTGCCTAAGCAATGATTGCTTTGATTTTTTTACAAATTAGGGATAGGTAATTTTAATTTTTACATGAGTTTGTGGCATTAGCCACTAGCCAGGTAGGTGAAATGTAGGTATATAGATGGGATGATCAATAACATGGCAATATTTTGTTTCATATCAACAATGGCTTGATTTTGATTGATTGATTGATTGATTGATGGCCTAAATTAATGATTATTTAATTTAGGCCATTGTCAATATTAAAAATACACATGTTATTGATCATCCCCATCTATATTAAATTAGGAAACATACCAACATCTAATTTCAGTGATTTTTTGGAAGTCATGGATATAATGGCCACCTCTCATCTGCCCCTTGGTGTGGATATTGGTAAATAGTGTAATGGGATCCATTGGCAAAACATTAAATGTGCCAATGTGCTGATTCAAAATTTGATCTCCATT